>CAVNYN010220836.1:0-47254 GCA_963692815.1 Nyctanthes arbor-tristis
GTGAAATTGTTCAGGAGCATGTAATTAAAATGCAAGCTCTATCTGTCGCGTTATCCAAGTGAAACTTCTCATTAAACATGTTCTGTAACTGTAGGGAAACATTTTTATCTGTCTGATATTATCACTCTCCTTCCTTGTCTTGCTAGGATGACACCTTTCTTGGTTCCATGTCCCGCATCTGTTTGAAGTGCTCACCAGGTAGTTAGTACTTTATGACTCTTGCAGGTATGGACTCCAAAAGTTGTTACCCTATGGGAAGCTTTTTTGACAGTTCTGCAATTTGGACTATTGTTGGTTCATGCCTATGCTCAAGATAAGCGCTGGCCATACCTGTAACTTCCTCTGTATGTTTTGGTTCATAAAATAATTTTTCTCGTACCTGCATTAGCAGTTGAATCTGAGCCATCTATATTTAAAAGAGAGACTTTTTGCTTCTCATAATACGTTCTCTACCAGGGAAAAAACTGACAGACCAGAAGATTGGGTACCGGCTTAAGATGCTGAGAGCAAACATGGAAATTTTGTTCATGATGGCTACTCTGAAACTCTTCAAGTCGATGAAGAGAACAACAAGGACATTGTTGATATTTTCTCCATTCACACAGAAAATGGGGCAGGTAACTGAGAGGTGAACTTATTAGAAATAAGTTTGACAGAGACTTTATGAGAAATAATATTTGAAAATTTTCTACTTTGGTTATTGAATATTGATTTCTTCTCCTTCTCATATGTCCTCTTTTTCTTATTTACATTCTGCATAGAATTTCTTTGGACATCCTTTATTGGAAAAGAATGAATAATCAAGAATAGCTGAAGCATGAATCAAATAAATTATAGCTTAGGGGAAAAGGCAAGAACACAAATAGTAAACAAAGAGAAGTTTGGTAGTTACTTGAATAATTATATGCATCGTCTTTATAACAAAGAGCTCATTCTGTTAGCCGTGATTTTGACAATTGGAGAATGGCTAAGAGTTCTATAATTCTGCCCTATCCAGTCTAGATACCCAGTCCAACATTTCTGTAGCCGTATATAACCTGTAGGTTTTGAATGTCAAAACTTAAGTGATGAAAATGCTCCTGAATCTTGCTCTGAGATTTTTCACGAGAACATTTCCAGAAAAGATCATGTTATTTCTATTTGGAAGCAGCAATTCGTTGACGCCTTAATGGTACTCTATTTTCTATTTTGATGGTTTTTTTCTTTCTTTGGAATTGCATGCATGTGTGCTAAGTAGTTCGTCTTTAATTTAATCTTTCTGCAACATCAATAAGTTAGGCTGCAATGTCAAACTGAGATGGGCCAATATCTTCTGATGAAAAATTATAAGCCAATTCTTATACGTTATGACTTCTCTTTGAATAATTCTGGTCTTCTTGAAACAGTTCGAAAGCCTTGAGTCAAGAAAACTGAACAACTTACACCTAAGGGCGGCAAAAATTTTCTGGCGGTTGCTTCTTGCACCATGGAGATTACTCTTCACTTTTGTACCTCTTTATCAGATTGCACATGGGTGGATTGCCTTCATTTGCTCTTTAGCTTTCATAGGTCGAATAGCTTATATTGTAACCAAGCTCACAGATCAAATAAGCTATGTTACAGGTTTTAAATTCTCAAGATCTATATTTGATTTGGGTTACATAATAGTTTTCCTGTCCTGAAGCTTAACTGGTAAGGCATGCAATATCAATGTTTTTGCAGGTATAAATGCTTATGTCATAGAATTTACAGCACTGGCTGCTGGAACCTCTTGGTCGGATCTAGTTGCAAGCAAGATTCCTACAGATAGGCAGACAACAGCTGATTCTGCTATAGCCAACATTACTTGCAGGTTCTTTTTGATAACTCAACATGCAGTTATAGTTTAGTAATGTACTCAGGTCTTGAATGCCATTCGGAAGTTTTTTATGGTTGCCATTTTAATTAATCATTCTCCTGATTCGTTACTTACACTATTTCTGATGCTGTTAGAATGGCTGTTTAGAGTCATGGACTTGAATTTGACTTTAGTTCAATAATGTTCCTCCATGCTGTCCATTTTGTAGAGTTCTCCAGCGGCCAACATGTTAGTTCTTGACTATTTATCATCCTTTCTCATGGAGATTCCTCTATTTCTCACTGGTTTTTGGTTAGTTACTTGGTGCTATTGTCTTAACTGCTGTTAGCTAGAATCTCCATCTTTACAGGGTGAAGCACCTTGATGTTGTCTCTCGTCCGTGTGATAAAAGCTATTTTTCGTAGGCTTGTGCTTGTGAATTACGTTCACTAATGGAAACAGACTTCTTAAAGATTCATAATTTTTGCCATTTAACCTGATTGGATCCAGATAGGGCCTCTTCATATTCATTTTTGCTAAAGAACTAGTAAACATTTCCTCTGCCATTGTCACTTCAGCTAACCAAACTGTTGAATATTCTAGATCAGAGTCACACTTCATGGTATCTCTGGGAGTGTATAAAATCGAAGTTGGCTGCAAAAAATGATTGAACTAATAACTTCTATTTTTGTTCTTGTAGTAATTCAGAAAACATTTATGTGGGAATTGGCGTACCCTGGCTCATTGACACTGTACAACTTTATAGCTTACAAAGAGCCATTGAGGATAGACAATGCAGAGGGACTTAGCTTCTCTTTGCTTGTTTTCTTCTTGACTTGTGTAGGCTGTGTCGGGGTTTTGGTATTAAGGCGTCTTTTTTTTTTTGGTGCTAAACTTGGTGGTCCAAAACTCTGGGCCTGGGTTACTTGTGTGTATTTCATGCCACTATGGTTAATTTTTGTCATCTTGTCATCTTTGAAAGTTTCTGGCATCATTTCAATTTCACCCCTACATTCATCTACTTACTTTTTCAATGTTGTGACCGAGTAAAAGACACGAGACCTTAGGATTCTAGTGTCTAGCTTGTAGTTTTTAAGGTTAAAGATCCTTTTAGATCTTGATTCTGATAAAGAAAATATGAAGGGAATATACCTGTATAATGCATACATCTATAGATTTGTATCTTTTATTGTATAATAAAATTATTTATAATCATAGAAATGGAATGTTGTACCCCACATTTGTACATTACTTAGTAACTTCATACGGTTCTCGATTATGTATAATGGTTATATCGTGCTTTAAAATCCATGTATAGACTCATGCATGCCAGAATTGCCATTCCTTTTCGCGAGTGATGAGAATCAGATGCATGAGATAAAGCAGCCAAAATGATGAGAATCAGGGCGGCCATAATTTGGTGCATGTGCCAAACGTCCAATTACACCCTGATGGGCAGAGAAAATCCAAGCTTCAATGGCGGAACTTGTATAAAAGTATTGAAATAAATTTCAAGTGGAAGAAGCAGTTCAGACATTCGAATGGATGAGAAAGAATTTAAAACAATTAATTTAATTGAAGTTGAGGGTCAACTGAGCGAAACTTTGGAGTGTCAAAATACTCAAGAAGAGAATTTGAAAACCAACTTAGAGGAAGACTATTAAATTTAAGGACCTATGATGTAAATTTAGAGTTAGCTAATTCTTACATGGAATCGGCTAGGCTTTTCATATTCTAATTAAGATAAGTTTATTTTCTTTTATTTTTCCTTAATCGTATTCTAACTAGGATATGTTTATTTTACTACTATATAAACCCTTTTTACGTTGTAAACAATACACAACTTTTATCATTGAGATCAATACAATTTCTTGTAAGCAAAATTATCTTTTCCACGCAAAAACTGATGAGAACCACGTTGGAACGGTGCCAACGAAACCCATAACAGATTGATCTGTCACCTAGAAAAGCTAAAATCGTGTAGGATTTAATCTCAGACCCAAACCTCATGACTTACGAACCTAGGATATATTAAATCCTAAACCCAATAAGATGCGGAAGAAGGAATCCTTGATTGATTGGCTTGAACGCCCAAGAATGATTATCTTTTGTAGAATTTGAGAAGTTCTAAGATGAACAATGGAAGAAAAGATAATTTTCCTCATAAGAAATTGTATTGATCTCAATGATGAAAGTTGTGTAATGTTTACAACAGGGTTTATATAGTAGGAAAATAAACATATCCTAGTTAGAATATGATTAAGGAAAAATAAAAGAAAATAACCCTCTCCTAATTAGAATAGGGTTAATTTCACAAAAGTCCCCAACCTTTCAGCTAAGAATCGGTTTCGTCCCCAACCTTTTTTAAGACTCTCCTGGGTCCCCAACCATTCATAAATGCGCACAATAGGTCATTTTTGGCTATTCCCTCAACTTTTCATGGAAAATAACATTTATACCTTTTTACCATTTTTACTGCTGGAAACGGTAGCAACTTTGCTGCCGTTTTTGGCAGCAAGAACCATTTTGCTATCATTTATGGTAGCTTTTTTGGGGAGGGGGAAGTGAATCCCCCCCATTTGCTGTCGTCGTTGCTGTCGTTTCCAGCAACAAGAACGCTGCCAGAAATGGCAGCATTCTGCTGCCATTTCTTGCAGTATTTTGGGAGGGAGGGTGAATCCCCCCATTTGCTGCCGATGGGGGGATTCACCTCCCCAATTTTTGCTACCGTTTTGTTGCCATTTCTGGCAGCATTTTTTTGGGGGTGGGGGGAGGGTGAATTGACGGCAGCAAATGGGGGGATTCACCCTCCCATTTTTGCTGTCGGTAACGGTAGCAACTTTGCTGCCATTTCTCCGTGGCGGGGTGGCGGCTGGGTGGGTTAGGGTTGGGATTTTTTATTTTTTTTATTATTTTTAATATTTTTAAATATTTTGTTTATAAAATTAAAATGCTCAAAGAGTATAAACGTTATTTTCCATGAAAAGTTGAGGGAATAGTGCTAAAAGGGACATATTGTGTGCATTTATGAAAAGTTGGAGACCCAGGAGAGTCTTAAAAAATATTGGGGACGAAACCGATTCTTAGTTGAAAGGTTAGGGACCTGTTGTGAAATTAACCCATTAGAATGTGAAATGCCTAGCCGATTCCATGTAAGAATCAGCTAACTCTAAATTTGCATCATAGGTCCTTGAGTATTTTGACAGTCTTAAATCCAAAGTTTTGCTTAGTTGACCCTCGACTTCAATTAAATTAATTGTTTTAAATTTTTTCTTGTCCATTCCAATGTCTGAACTTGTCACTTCTTCCACTTGAACTTTATTCTATAACTTATGTACAAGTCCCGCCATTGAAGCTTGGATTTTTTCTTTGCCCTTGACCGTGTAATTGGACCGTCCGGCACATGAACCAAATTATGGCCACTATGATTCTCATCATCCACTCTCTTGGAAAAGATTCGCCTTTGAATCAACACCTGCATCATGAGGGGATAAATCAAAAACATCTTACACAGGAGATAATAGTTCTCTTACACAGAATTGGCTAGGGTTTTCATATTCTAATTAGGATAGGTTTATTTTCTTTTATTTTTCCTTAATCATATTGCAACTAGGATAGGTTTATTTTACTACTATATAAACCCCTTTTAAGTTGTAAACAATACACAACTTTCATCATTGAGATCAATACAATTTCTTGTGATCTAAATTATCTTTTCTTCCATTGTTCTTCTTAGAACTTTTTGAACTCTACAAGTGATAATCGTTCTTAGGTGTTGGAGCCAATCAATTAAGGGTTCTTTCTTTCGCATCTTATTGGGTTTAGGATTTAATATATCCTAGGTTCATAAGCCGTGAGGTTTGGGTATAAGATTAAATCCTACACGATTTTAGCTTTTCTGGGTGACGGATCAATTTGTTGTGGGTTTCGTTGGCAGCGTTCCAACGTGGTTCTCACCATAGGTATAGGAGTAGGCATATTGCATTTGTTTTTTGTTGTTTGTTATGTTTCTTGGTGGTAAATGGCTGCCTTGAGCCATTTAATGGGAAAAGGGGACTTTCCCATTTGGTAACAAAAGATGAGAGCTATTTTGTGCAGTAGAAGGTTGCCAATGCTATTGATTACATAGCTATTTTTACTCTTGAAAAGATTAAAGAAATGGATGATCTTGCATACATTGCTATTATTCTGTATTTGTCTGATTCTGTGATTTGGAAAGTTGGTAAATAGAATAGTACATATTCGTTGTGGCAAGTTCTAGAAGAAAATTATTTGGAAAAATCTTTGAATAACAAAGATATTTCTGCTCGAAAGATTCTTCAGTTTTAAAATTGATCCTACTAAAGAATTGGATTATAGCCTTGATGCCTTTAATAAGCTGCTGCAAGACATAAAAAATTGTGGGGATGCTCTTAAGTATGGTAGATTAGAGGTTGACCTAGATGTGGTTATTGTTGGGAGAAAATTCGTCAATATGACAATTGCAGCGGAATATTAATTCTCACTCTTGTGAAAAACTTAATAGGAGATAAACAAATAGAGCAAAAAACCAAAGAATAACGTGAAAAATAAATTAACACAATATATAACTTGGTTCAGCAATTTGCCTACATCCACAACCCCAACTCCAATCAATCTTCTACTATAACAATATAATTGATACAAGTAATCTCTAGATAGCACTAGAGACACGCCAAAACTTTGAGAGCAACAATACAAGTCAAAACTCTTCTCAAGAGTAGAGATTCTAGTAACACCACTTCAAAATCAATAGAAAAGTCTCACAAGAAAAATTGCCACTTTTCTGATGACGATTTCTCCAAAATGGATTGTTGGATCTTAATCTTGACGTTGGATTTGAAAAACAATGAATTGGAAGCTGCTGTCTAAATTGCACGTCGATTGGACCACGGAGTGATGAGATATCGTGATTTGATCGACCACTACCCAAGCTGCCTGGATGCACGAATCTAGGCTCCAACTTGCTCTTGATTTCTTCTAATGTTTGGAATTGATCACTCAACCAGCTGAAATCTTCAGCTCATTTAGGTTGCTTTTTCTTGGCATTTTTCTCTACGCCTTTAGCTTCTTCTTCAGTACAGCTTCTTGTTTGCAAGACGTCTCTCGTCAGATTTCTTCAGGCACAATGACATTGTGTCTTTGGTGCCCTATATATAGAGATTTAGGGATCCAAACCCTAATGGGCCTTGACTTGAGCCTCAAGTCGAATTCTAATAATTTCAAGTAAACTCCTTCGTTTATTTTATACTTGCAATATTATCCCCAATCAACCAAGTTAATTATTTCAACCCCTATTCAATTAACTTGTTGGGTTTGGGTCCCAATCCACCACACATATAGGCGGATACCCAACAAATCTCCCCCTCTACCTCATGTAGTGGAAGGCCTTGTCATTCCAGCACTGGAACAATAAACTTTAAGCTTTTCTATTGGCAAAGATTTTGTCATCATGTCTGCACCATTATCATCCATGTGAATTTTCACAAGTTCTAAAGACTTGGAATTTAATGCATCTTTAATCCAATGATATCGTAATCAATGTGCTTCGACCTTGCCATGAAATGCAGCATTCTTGCCAAGGTGAATAGCACTTTGACTATCACAAAACAAGACATATTTATCCTTCTTGAGCCCAAGCTCTCTGAGAAAGCCTTTCATCCACAGCAACTCTTTACTAGCTTTGGTTACTGCAATGAACTCTACTTCTGTAGTAGAAAGTGGGACACGTTTGTGCAACCTTAACTACCATGACACTGCTCCACCTGAGAAAGTAACCAAATAACTAGAAGTGGATTTACGAGAGTCTACATCTCCCGCTATATCTGCATTAGTGTAGCTAAGTAACACTAGTTCTTAACTCCCAAAACCAACTCTCAAGTTTGTAGTGCCATGAAGGTATCTCATTATCTATTTAACTGCATTCCAATGCTCCCTTCCTGGATTAGCCAGAAATCGACTGGTACTGCTAATTGCATATGATATATCCAGTCTTGTACAAACCATAGCATACATCAAACTTCCCACTGCGGAGGCGCATGAAACTTTTTCTATATCTTTTTTCTTTTCATCTGTTGAAGGACTTTGTTTGATACTCAATTTAACGTAAGCAAGAATAGGAGAGCTAACAGCTTTACTCTTATCCATGTTGAACTTTTGAAAGATCTTCTCAATATACTTCTGCTAAGACAAATATAACTTCTTGGCATTTTTGTCTCTAATGATGTGGATGCCAAGGATCTGCTTTGCTGGCCCCAAGTCTTTCATGGCAAAAGACTTACTCAACTACTGCTTCAACTTACCAACAATCTGTATGTCGTCAACGGAGTAGGAGAATGACAAAGTCCCCATTGGAGAATCTTTGCACAAATACGCAATGACCAGAAGTAGTTTTCTTGAACCCTTACTCCCCTATAACTGATTTAAACTTTCTGTACCATTGTCTTGGTACTTGCTTAAGGCCGTACAAACTTTTCTTTAATTTGTAAACATAGTTCTCCTTTCCTTTTATTTCAAATCATTCTAGCTGTTCCATATAGATTTCTTCTTCCAATCACCGTAAAGGAAGGCTATTATCGCATCCATCTATTCAACTTCTAAGTCAAGACTGACTACCAGTCCAAGAACCACACGGACAGAAGACATTTTCACAACTGGAGAAAATATCTCATCAAAAGCAACACCTTTTTTCTGAGTGAATCTTTTAACAACCAATCTTACCTTATACCTCGGACGTGAACTATGTTCACCTTCTTTCACTCTGTATACCCATATGTTCTTTAAGGCTCTCTTTTCTTTGGGTAATTTTACTAGCTCAAAGTATGATTTTCATACAATGACTGCATCTCATCTTTCATTGAACTAAGTTATTCCTATTTATGTTTATCTTCCATAGCTTTTTCAAAGCTCTGCGGCTCTACCCTATCAGTTAGTAACAAGTACTCGTCAGGGGAATATCAAGTGGAAAGTTGTTTGTTTCTAGTAGATTTTCTTTAAGGAACTACTGGTGGAGCCTCTGGCATAGGTGACTACTCACGAATATCATCATCTATCTCAGGCTGAGTAAGATTATTTACCTCATCAGTACCCTATGGGTTTTCTATCTATGTTGGTACTGGTATCAAAGGAATTGGATCCAAATCAACTAGATCATCAAAAGAGTCTGCCGCTGGCTTCTTAGTCCTGCCAATATCCTCTATGGTCTGATCTTCAACAAATACAATGTCTCGACTTCTAAATAATTTCTTCTCAATTAGATCATATATCCGGTAGCTGAAAAAATCATGGCCA
The DNA here is from genome assembly GCA_963692815.1 of Nyctanthes arbor-tristis. Classification (NCBI taxonomy): domain Eukaryota; kingdom Viridiplantae; phylum Streptophyta; class Magnoliopsida; order Lamiales; family Oleaceae; genus Nyctanthes; species Nyctanthes arbor-tristis. The sequence goes on from CAVNYN010220836.1 coordinate 9,125, forward strand.
TAGCCCACAAATATGCACTGACATGTCTTGACAACAAGTTTGGTTCTTTCGTCTTTGGGAATATGCACAAATGCCTTACATCTAAAAATACGCAGGTGATCATAAGATATGTCTTTTCCTAACCAAACTTTATTTGGAACTTCGGAGTCCAACGTCACACATGGTGAAATGTTCAACAAATACACTGCTGTATTTAGTACCTCACCCCATAAGTAATTCGGTGGGCTTGCATCTGAAATCAAGCATCTAACTCTCTCAATAAGAGTTCTGTTCATTCTCTCAGCAACACAGTTCAACTAGAGAGTCTTAGGTGGTGTTTTCTGATGTCGAATGCTATGTTTTCTACAGTATTCATCAAGCGGTCCTAAGTACTCACCTCCCATGTCACTTCAGACGTACTTCAATTTCTTTCCAGTTTCCCTTTCAACAGAAGCCTGAAACTGTTTGAGTATATCCAGAACCTGATCCTTTGATTTTAAGGAATAAAACCACATCTTCCTTGAACGATCGTCAATGGAGGTCACGAAATAGAGGGCACCTCTATATATCTTTGTTTTCATAGGACCATATAAGTCAGAGTGAACTGCATCAAGTATTCCTATTGCCCATGCAGAAGAGAGATATTTGAAGCTAAGAGCTTGTTTGATTCTCATTAACTGTCAAAATTTAGGGAAGTTATAATGAGAAGAGAGTTAGAATGTGCATTGAAAATGTAAAAAGGTTTGAAATATGTAGTTGTAATTGAACAGTTGTCAAATCAAATATCAAATCAGTGGCAGGTAAAATTATAATTAGGGAAAATAATGAGGATCAAACAAGCTCTAACTCTAGCCTGCTTCTCTACCATGTAGTGATCACACTTTTTCAACTCTGTATGCTTTATCGCTGATAGGACATTCCTCTTGGCTAGAAATCTCGTCCCCTTTTTCACTCATATGACTAGCCTCTTATGCCACAGTTTGGTAGTACCATTATTCTCCACCACATTAATTTGGTCTCTGGAGAGTTTAGCGTGGAACAGGCACAGTGATGATGGTTGTTTTTCGCCCCTTGCTACTACTATAGAACCTATGGTGAGTTTCCATTTTCCATCACTAAAGATATTGTAGTATCAATCATCATTGAGTATGGCAGTAGAAATTAGATTCACCTGCATGTCAGGAACATGCTTTATATCTCTTAGATGCAATTTCGTGCCATTGCCAGTCTCCAAGCACACATTTCCAACACCTTCAACTTTTGATAGGACATCGTTTTCCATCTTTACAATTCTATAGTTGTCCCGCCATAGAAGATGTGAAATGCTCTCTTTGAGATGCAACATGAATGGTAGCGCCACTATCAACTATCTAGGTGATATTGTCATGCGTAGCTGAATTCACGTCATCAAAATTATAAGTGAGGTAGAATTCACCAACAATAGTAGCTGCTCGATCACCGTTGGCGTCATCACCATTCACCTTTTCTTTGCCTGTGTTATTCTTGTTGTCCTTTTTCAGGTATCAACAATCCTTCTTCATGTGTCCTTTTCTGCCACAATAATAGGACTCAATGTTGGCAAATTTGTTTGATTTGCTCAGACTTTTTCCTTTGTTCTCAGAACCACTGTTCGAACTCCTCCTCAGGTTTTCTACAATCAAGGCATCTGATTGTGAAGAATTTCTATTTACTTTTCTTCTCATTTCTTCATTCAAGACACTAATTTTTGCCAAGTCCATGGAAATAACGCCATTCGGAGCCGATTTGGACAATGATATCCTTAGTGTTTCCTATGAGTCTGGCAAAGTTCCAAGGAACCATAAGCCTTGAATCTCATCTTCAAACTTGATGCCCATTGCAGCCAGCTGATTAATAATACCTTGAAAAGCATTCAGGTGATCAGTTAAAGGAGTTCCATCCTGATACCGTAAAGCCATCATCTATTTTATTAAGAAGAGCTTATTGTATCCGGTCTTTTGAGCATATAATTGCTCGAGTTTGGTCCATAAACTCTTTGCATGTGATTCTTCAATGATATGGTTCAACACATTATCATCCACCCACTATCTGATGTAACCACAAACTCGTCAATGAAGCAAGTTCCATTCTTCATCAGCTTTATCCGTGGGTTTTTCTTCAGCAAATACTGGAAGGTAATAATTCTTCACGTAAAGAAGATCCTCCATCTTTCCTTTCCAGATATGATAATTGGAACCATTCAACATCGCCATTCTACTTGTATTAACCTCCATTGTTTAGCATAAGAATAAGTTCAGTGTGGTAACCTGTTTCTGATACTAATTTGTTGGAAGAAAATTCATCAATATGACGATCACAATGGAATGTTAATTCTCCCTTTTGTGAAAAACCTAATAGGAGATAAACAAATAGAGTAAAAAAAACCAAACAATAACGTGGAAAATAAATGAACACAAGATATAACTTGGTTCGGCAATTTGCCTACGTTCACAACCCTAACTCCAACCAATCTTCTACTATAACAATATAATGGGTACAAGTAATCTCTAGATAACATTATAGACATTCCAGAACTTCAAGAGCAACAATACAAGTTACAACTTTTCTCAAGAATAGAGATTCTTGGAACACCACTTCAAAATCAATGGAAAAGTCTCACAACAAAAATCGCCGCTGTTCTAATGACGATTTCTCAAAAACAGATCATTGGATCTTGATCTTAACCATTGGATTTGAAGAACAATGAGTTGGAAGTTGCTATCCAAATTTCACGCCGATTGGACCACGGAGTGATGAGATATTGCGGTTTCGTTGATCACTGCCCAAGTTGCCTTGCACGAATTAGGCTCCAACTTGCTCTTGATTTCTTCTAATGCTTTGGAATTTATCACGCAACCGGCAAAAATCTTCAGCTCATTTAGGTTGCTTCTTCTTGGTCCTTTTCTCCACGCCTTCGACTTCTTCTTGCTTACGGCTTCTTGTTTGCAAGGCGTCTTTCATCTTTCTTTAGGCACAATGATATTTTGTCTTTGGTGCCCTATATATAGAGATTCGGGGATCCAAACCTTGACGGGCCTTGACTTGAGCCTCAAGTCGAATTATAATAACTGTAAGTAAACTCCTTTGTTTATTTTATACTTGCAATATTATCCCCAATCAACCAAGCTAATTATTTCGACCCCTATTCAATTAATTTGTTGGGTTTGGGTCCCAATCCACCACACATGTAGGCGGATACCAAACAGTTATAGGTGCTCTAAGGAGTAAGGATCTTGAACTTAAGGCTGAGAGAGAAAAAAACCTATAGGGAAAGGGTATATAGTTAAGATCAAGTCACAAAACAAGAACAATAACAAAAATAATAAATCAGAAAGTCAACAAAATAAAAAGAAAAACAAGAAGAGCAGCCCCCAGAATAAAGATAAAAACAAAGGCAGGAAATGCTATGGCTAGTCACTACATTAAGGACTGAACTAAGATAGATGGTTTACTTGCATAGTTAAATAAATTTCCTGATCAGGCTAATTATGTACATGTTTATTGTAGATGTTTATGTGACTATAAATGACCATTTATCTGCTACTGATGTGAATCAAGTTGGAAACCTGCATACTGTGTCTAAATGGTTGCTTGATTCTAGTTACACCAATCATCTCACTCCACACAAATACCTTTTCAAAAATTAGTCTAAAGTTGAAGCTAGCACTGTGATTATGGCAAATGATGTTGTTTATAAGGTTGCTGGTATTGGTAATCTCACTTTAGAATTTGATTATAGTTTTGTGTATACCTTTAAAATGTTAGACATGTTCTTGATTTAAGCAAGAATTTTATTTCTATTGCATGTCTTGAAATTGATGGTTTTAAAGGTGGGTCTGGTAATGGTTGCATGAATGTGGTTAAAAATGATCAGCAAGGTTGTTAAAATCGTATTTTGGATCGAATCGATAGAAGTTTTTGTGTATCAGATCGGCAGATAGAATCGTAAATCGTAAGATTCTACTAAAAATTAATCTAAAAATAATAAAAAAATTAAAAATAAGATTCTAATAAATATTTAACAACATTATGTTTAATAGCAATATCAAATGATATAATTATAAGTTAATAAAATGTTTATGACTGTTTATTGAAATGGTGCACACAAAATTTGTCAAATACACATAACAATAAGGGTTTTTTACACCTAGCGTCCCCAACCTTTCACGTTTTCACGGATTACATTTTCAACCTTTATTTTTCCTTATGTATGTCCCCAATCTTTAAAAAATTCTCCAATTTTGTCCCTGGTGATGGAAACCGTCAAATTCACCCATTAAGGTCAGGGGCATTTTCGGTAATATATAAAAAATTAATATTTTAATTAAAATTAAAAAAAGAGGAAAAAAAAAATTGGGGGGGGGGGGGAGTTCCTCCCTTTTGCCATTTCCGACAAGCACAGCTACCATTTCCGGTAGCCAAAGGGCAAAAAGGGGACTTTTCCCCTCCCCCCTATTTTCTTTTTTTATCTTTTATTTTTTAAATTAAAATATTAATTTCTTATATGTTACTGCAAATGTCCCTGCCTTTAACGGGTGAATTTGATGGCTTCCGTCACTTGGGATGAAATTGAGGATTTCTTTGAAGGATATGGGAATGTACAGAAGGAAGAATAAAGATTGGGGACGTAATCCATAAAAATGTGAAAGATTGGAGACGGTAGGTGTAAAAAACCCTAACAATAACTAATAATTATTATATATTATATCATTATAGTGCTTACCTAGACAACTGAACCTAATAAAAATATTCAACAGGCTTGTGCCCAAAATATTTGCTGTCTTGACTTTTAAACCTATACAATCTAAGCCACAAATCGTACTTGCCTATCGCCACCGGCTCGACATGTAAAATTCAAAATCACCATAATCAGCCATGACGATTCATAATCCAGTGCACTCACTGCTATTGGCTACTTCATGGCTGAAGATTACATCAAGATGTTCATGGTTTTTTGAAGAATCTATCTATCTATCTATCTATCTATCTATCTATCTATCTATCTATCTATCTCTGTATATGTATATGTATGTATGCCGACTTAGCATTGAAAATTCAAAAGCAAAATCACTAATTGTGGTCAGGTAATTCACGCTGCAGGTGTCATCTTTTTGTTCACGCTCTTTTTGACAAATCTCTTTGTACGTACTACTAAATTTTAGGTTTTCTAGAAAATCGCAAAAATAGGCCAGAATCGCGATTTTACATGATTCTAACTGATTCTATTACGATTCCTATTCGATTATGAAAGCTTGCGACTTTATATTCGACTTGGATCTATTTTGTAAGTTTGAATCGTAAAATCGCACAATTTTACGATTCGAATCACGATTTTAACAATCTTGATGATTAGTTTACCTTTAAAGTCTGGAGGTTAGTGAAGTTGTACATCTGCATTACCAGTCCAGTGTCATAGCTTTGCAGTAGTGAAAACAGCTACAGAGTATACCACTTCATTGTGGTACAGAAGGCTTGCACATATCAGTGTACATGGACTGAAACTTTTGAGTAAAAATGGTTTTTTGGGAAAATTTCAGGTCATTGACATCCCATTTTGTGAAACTTGTGCATTTGGAAAACAAAAGAGAAATAAATTTTCTTCAAGTGTTCAAAAATCCATCGTGGATTATGTCAATGCTGATCTTTGGAGGCCTTCTAGTTTTCCTATTTATGGGAAAACATCTATTTTGTGTCCATGATAGATGACTTTCTAGGAAAATTTGGGTGTATTTTTTGAAACAAAAATCTGAAACTTTTGAAAAGTTTAAAGAATGGAAAGTAATGATTGAAAATCAAACTGACAAAAAATTAAAGTATTCGAGGACTGATAACAGCTTAGAATTTTGCAATAAAAATTTTGATCTTTTGCATAAGTAAAATGGGATTAAGAGACACAAAACATTCCCTTACACCCCTTAGCAAAATGGTATTACTGAGTGGATGAATAGGACTCTTCTAAAACAAGTCAGGTGTACGTTGAGCTCCTCTGGGCTTCCCAAGCCATTTTGGGAAGAAGTTTAAAAATTGCTAGTTACCTTGTGAATGAAACTCCTTCTGTGGCTCTTGATGATAAAGTGCCTGATGAAATGGGGCATCGTAAACTTGTATCTTACTCTTATTTGAAAATATTTGGTTGCTGTGTACACTCTCATACTAAAGGTGACAAGTTGGATCCCGGATCTCAAAAATGCATGTTTCTAGGTTATATGGAAGGGGTTAAAAGGTAAAAAACTGTCGTTTAAGGGAAAAACTGGCAATAAAATAATTGTTAGTAGAAGTGTTACATTAATGAATCTGTCATGCCATGTTTGCTTGAGTCTGTGCCTATTATTATTAAAGAGTCTTCATCTAAGTTTGTTGGGAATTATGATTTTGTACTTGATCCTCCTACTGAGGTGAAGGGTATCCCTAGTAAGGTGGAGGGTACCCCTACTAAGGTGGACGCACCAGCTACTTTGTCTAATTCTGAATCTCATGCTGAGTCTAATATTGATCATACTGAATAGTATGGTGCTGACATTCCTCAAAACTTGTCTAATTACATGCTTGCGAGAGATAGACCTAAAAGAAATGCTAGACCAAATGTCAAATTATCTAATTATGATTATGTTGTTCTATCATGTAATGTGTTTGAGTAATTACCTAAGTTTGAACTAAAAACTTATGATGAAGCTGTTAACGGCAAGCATGCTAAGTCTTAGATAAACGCCATGAATGATGAAATTGATTCCCTATTGAAAAACAAGACTTGGATGTTTGCTCCTAAATCTGTGAACAAAATCTATTGTGAATTGCAAGAACAGGTCTAATGTTACGTGAAAAAAACCAAAGGGAAAAAAACCTATTTCTAAATAATATGTAGGGTGAAAAACTGGGAGGAAAACATATTAAGAGATTTTGTTTATTTTTTAAATTTTTTTGACATTCTATTTTGTCATTATTTTTCTTATAATACAATTTATATTCAATTTTTTACAAAATATTATTTTTTTAAATTTTATTATTTTTTTAAGGAATAAAGTTGGGGTGGAAAAGGGTAAAAGATGGGCTAAATTTGGCCCCCCTTTTACCCTTTTCCACCCCCAAAATGGGTTTCCCGTCATCTGTGGGGAGGGGGGACCCCAAAATAGACATGCTCTAAATGGGTTTATAAGGTGAAAGAATGTAAATCTGTAGGTACTTTGAAATTTAAAGCCAAGGTGGTAAAAAAGGGAGTTGATTTTACTGAAAGTGGTTAAATACTGCATGCTTAGATTGATCTTTTCATTTGTTGCTCATTTTAATTGGGAACTAGACCAACTTGATGTGAAAACTGCTTTTCTTGCATGGTGATCTAGAAAAGAAAATTTTCATGAATCAGCCTCCTGGTTATGTTAATAAGGATAATCCTGATTTTGTGTGTTGGCTTGTTAAACCATTGTATGGTTTGAAAACAGTCTTCTAGGCAATGGAACAAGAAGTTTGGCTCTTTTATAATATCTCTAAATTATAATAGGAGTGAATATGATTACTGTCTTTACTTCAAATTTGATTCTTCTGATAAAGCCCCTATGTCTCTTCTACTATATGTTGATGATATGCTTTTGATTAGTCCATCTGTTAATGGTATCAAAAATTTGAAAAGAGCTTTGAATTCAACTTTTGAATGAAAGATCTGGGAAATGCCAGGAAAATTCTTGGCGCGAATATTTTCAGAGTTAGAAAAAGATCAATATTGTTTCTTAATCAAAGACATATTGAGAAAGTATTGAAAAGTTTTTTCCATGTTAGATGCTAAAATTGTTTATGTTCCCTTAGCTAATCACATCATTTTAAGGAAGGAACAAAGCCCTATGTCTGATGAGATTATTATTCATATGAAATCTGTGCCTTACTTTAATGTTATTGGACCAGTTGCGTATCTTATGGTGTTCACTTGGCCTGATATTGCCTATGTTGTTAGTTGCTTGAGTAGATACATGTCAAACCCAGGACTTCAACAATGGGAAGCTTTGAAATGGCTTCTGAAATATCCCAAAGGAACCGCAAATGCAGGTTTGTTGTATGGTACATGTAATAAAGGTACAATTCTAAAAGGATATATGGATTCAAATTATGTTGCTGATAGGGACAATAGGAAATCAGTAACCTCCTACTGTTTACTTTGTGTAATGGGTGTGTAAGTTGGAAATCCCAACTTCAGCATATAGTGGCCTTGTCCACTACTGAATCTGAATACATTGTTATCACTAAGGCAATGAAAGAGGCCTTGTGGTTGAAAGGGGTGTTGCATGAGTTGAAAAAAATCCAGGAAAAGGTAGTAGTATATTTGGACAATCAGCCTGCCATCTAACTGTGCAAAAATCCTATTTTTCATAATAGGACTAACCACATTAATGTGAGCTTCATTTCATTACGGATCTAGTATCAAAACGTATGATATTGTTGGAAAAATCCTTTCACAATTCAACCCAGCAGATATGGGTACCAAAGTGCTTCTACTACCCAAGTTTAACTCATGTTTAGCTATAAATATTGTCCAAGGATAACACTATATCTGTTCCAAATTCCTTTTTTTCCCTCCTTTTTGGATTTGTGGTCCTATTTTTACTTAGTGTAAATTTTTCCTTTTTAATTTGTCCAATAAAAGTTTTTGTCTTTGCAGTTGTTTGAGGTTCAGTTGCCATCACTGAGTTCTTGGTTCCACCAGAGCTGCCTTAGTAGTTTAGGTTCAAGCTGGAGATGCATAATATCTGTGAACCAAAATCCTTAGGCCCATTTTGTCCAACCCCAAGTTCTAGAGTCCAGCCCATGAGTACTTGGTTAAGGCACAGTTGCTGATCTTTGAGTGCTGATCTCAGCCGCTTCTTAGGGGTTATATATAGGGAATAGAGTTAGCGTAATTTTGGCAGATTTTTCCACTCTCTCTTTACGCAATACTTTTAGTCTCTTTGTAGTTCTATCTTTGTCTCAATAGTTACGATTATGGTTAGGGTTCTTTGTCTGTAGGTGGTGATTTCCGTCGTAAATCAAGCTCTATATATGAGATTGTTTTACTGTTTGAGTTGAGAGTTTTTGTAACGAGGTGATATCCTTCTAATTAGTCTGCTAGGGGTTCTTCGTCTCTGTTCAACAGAGGATTCTCTTGTGGTCTGTGTTGTTTTGATTCATTCATTGGCGGTTCTAGTGGAATTGAGGCTTAAGTTGGCAAAGCCTTAAGGTAGACATAGTCCAAACTTTGTTTGGGTGAACTGCTGGCCTTATTTTAGGACGGCAAACCATATCGTGGTGTTCTTTACTGTTCTCTTTAATTTTTCTTTTATGTCTTTGCTCGTTTCTAATTCTTTGAAGTTTTGTGTGATCAATTAGAAAGCGAACCCGTGAAATTGTAACAAATCTCAATCGCCTACCAAAAGGAAACCACTAAGCAAATTTCAGTAAATATCTTCATCATCTTATATTTTGTTATGCACAGGCCACTAACCAACTTCAAGTAAAGATTTTATTCATCTTCTTTTGTTATCACAGCAAAAACTTTGATCGTTTTATTTGGGCTTGTACATATACTAGATGTTGTTTCTTTTTGCTCTAAAGTCCTTTATAAAATATATTGCTTTTGCTTTCTTTAACCTGATTATGTAGTTACAAATATTACAGTCATGTATAAAGTATAAATTCCTACTAATATTACATTGTTGTTGTTATTATTAACTGTCATAAAACTACATTATCTAAACAAATTTTATCCATAATGTACAAAACAATCCATTGAACGCACCCAACTTGTTAAAAAAAAAATCAAATTGACGGGATCTGGCTAATTAAAAAATCAAAAACACTAAAAAAGTTTTACATCAAAATTAAAAAATCGCAAATAGAAAATGTCGCATCTAATTTAAAAATTCACACTGATTAGATACATTTAATTAAAAAGTCATATAGCAAAATTAAAAAGTCACATTTTTAAAAAATTTCAAATAAAAAACCTACATTTAACTAGAAAAGTCACATATTACTAGAATTAAAAAGTCATAATAAATAGAAATAAGTCATGCTTTATTTAAAAATATCACTATAAGATATTTCAAATATATATAATGACACAAATTACTTTTTATTTGTAACTTTTTAATTCACTGTGACTTTTAATCAAATATTAACATTTTAGATTTGATTTCACTAACTAACTGATTATTCTATGTGTGACCTTTCAACTAAATGAAAATAAAAGTGTGATTTTTCTATATGTGACTTTTTAGTCAAATGTGACTTTCATATATGACTCTCAAATTAAATAGTAACACTGTGTAATTTTTAAAGTTACATGCAAAGGATCTTTATAAATATAGGAAGTAAAAGTCACGTGTAAAAAGTCACATTTACAGTTAAAAAGTCACATACAAAAAGGTCAAAGTCACGTATAGAAAAAGTCATATTTAATTAAAAATTTGAATGTTGAGAAAGTTGCCTTTAATTAAAAAGTTGTACGTAGAAAATTCACAATCACAAAAAGAAATATTGGTACGTCCTTAAAAAGTTACACACACACACATATATATATAAAATCGCATTTAATTAACAAGTTGCATATAGAGAAGTTATAATCGCATATAAAAAGTCACATTTTAGTTAGAAAAGATGTACAATTCAAACCACCATAACAATAATAAAACAAACAAATAAATAAATTACTTAAGTAAACAAATAAAACTCATTTTCAGAAATAGCCAAACTAGTGACAAACTAGCCAAACTAGTCACAAGAAACATATGAGGGAAAAGGGGGGAAAAACAACACGTGAAACAAAGAAAGAGAATGAAATACGGTCATGTACCCACCTAAAGAGATATAAGAAAGAATAATAATTATATTGGATAAAAAAATAGACAAAAAGTGCGACAAGACATGTGGCTTATGTGGTTATTATTGATGTAAAAGTACTATAATATTTTAGAAAATAAAATTCTATCATGCATGCGTCAGTTTTATTTAGTATTTTGTTTGTTATTTTGTTCAAATAACACAGCTCAGATAAGAAAGGAGAAAGGATGGACATGGAAACATGATAATTAGACTGTAGTAATTTTCAAAACGTTTTACAAATTGAAGTGCTTTGCCTAATTAATCTGTTTATCAATCCTACTGTGTATACAAAATGGTATAAGTCCTTTCGCATAAACTATCATTATTTATTACATAGATTATAGAATTATTATTTGGTATGTGTGTGGTGTATATATATTTTTTGAAGAGCATTTTCATTTGATACCATCGTTCTTTTAGCATCAAAAGTAAATATATATATATATCTTGATGCAACGTATCAATATTTCAACCTACATAAAATTTTATCCCATTTGCCAACATTGCTAGATTACCACATGAATTTATGTGACATTAATGTGATTGGGCCACATCAATTGGAAGAGTTATATATCCTCTCCATTCTATCTATCTCCAAATGAGATTATTTCAATTAATTGTGATGTAGTTATGAGGATTATGTCTTGGCTAGTGGCGCATACACACATACATGTATAATGTACAACAACAAAAAACATAATTAGTGGTAACAATTATATTGTGTCATTCTTTTTTTTCCTTTTCTCAGTACAATTTGAGAACGACTGAGGTGGGGCTAATAAGTTGAACTCCAATCAAATAAACCCATTATGATGTGCGCATTTACCACAAGAATAAGCCATCTTTGTAAATGTAACTTTTGCTTTAGTAAACGATAAAAATATAGAAAATGTGGTATGTTTAGTAAATATAGTAAAATATATATAGTTAAGAAAAAGTTTCACAAAGACCCTAGAATTTAAAAATATATTCAAACTCAGTAAAATGTATGAAAACTTTTCAATGGGCATTGTGTTCATTGCTTAAACTGAGTACCACCACTTCACAATGAAGTCGGGTCCGATGAATGTGGCCATCCCCTCTTGTGAGATGATGATTATTTTGACAAATGAGCAGAGTGCTGATTGGATATGAAAGCATAGAAGATAATATTTTTTAACTTTCATGGAAAACATTATATCTAGGAGAAGGTGAGAATTGATTTCTAAGGAAATAGAAAAAATTATGATTAATAAGATTGTATTATGAAATTAAAATTCAATTTCTACTTGTGAATAAAATGCATACAGGTTGGAATTAGATGAAAAATTGACATTTTTCATGAAAAATTTATGCAATCAAACAATCCTTAGTTTTGTAATATACTCTATTTTATTTGTAACATGCATCCTATACTTTTTATTTAATTAATTTGATATATATCTTTTCCACCACCGCTTCCGTCATTGACGTCATAACACCTAACATAGATTATCACGCATATAATATAAATTGTTACGAGTATAAAAAATCTTGTTACAAGCTTAACAAATTTTGTTATTTAATTTATAGCAGTTTTTTTTTTTAATTCACCATCGTCACTGCCACCTATGTATAGATTTTTACACATATAACGTAGCTTATAACACAAATGATTGACCTTATTACACATATACATAGGCTATTACACGCATAACAAACCTCACTCTTCAATTAATTTGTGACCTTTCACTACCACCATTTTGACTACTATCGCCCCTATCAGGTGGTTGCCAAAGTTAAATACAGACACTGGAAGCAAAATTCACATGCTTGAAGTCACTTATGGAAATTTAAGATGACGAAAAAATGTCATAGTTAGAGTCCAATAAAGTGTTGGTTCTCCATTTTCCATAAAATCTTTGTTTTTAGCCGACTGATATAGCTATAAATACAGGTGGTTTTCCTCGTCTTTTGTGCACAAGTTTGGCGAGTCTAACATCTTGAGAGTTTTCTTGTAACTCTTTGAAGGTTGTCTAAGGGGTAGAAAATTCAGTCCAATAAAGTTGGAGGTATTTTTCTTGTAATACTTGGGGCTGTGGATTGGTGAGGAAATTCTACATGAGTAGCGATTTTAATCATATAGTGAAAAATTTTGATAATGCATAAAAATTTGTTTTCTTTTTTTCTTCTTCTTTTTTTTTTTTTAGTTTTCTTGTTTCAATTAAATTCCCTGTAAAAAAAATCCTACGGGTTTTAATTGGGGAATTAGCCAATAGCCACTTTTCATGTTCTCAATTTTCTTTATCTTCCCCGACATTACCAGTTCTTAATACATTGATCGACTTATTAAGGGAGTTTTTTTGGAACCAGAGAATGTGGCGACAATACAACTCTGGGAAAAGAATATGTTTACCGTGTAATTCTAAAAAAGGAGAGGAAAAAAGAAACTCAGAGCTGAAGGATTTAGAAGAGTTTTGAAAGTGATTATAGCTAACATAAATATTCTACCCTGCTATAAAGAAGAAAATATCTTATACTCCAAGAGTACCTTCATATAGTATTCCAAAACCAATCACTTGCCGCACATGGAACAAAATGTCCCAAAAATAGAACCCAAGATCCCATGTGTGGGTTTTTCATTAATCTAAAGTATCATAGTAGGGTACGCCTAAAGAACTCGAATTTTTGCCGATGCAAAGAGTAGTAAACGTTAAATTATGAATGATGTGTAAACCAATTCAATTTGCAAAAGTTTATTAAATCCGACATTCTATTCTGAATTATAAAAATTAATTGAATTGCAAAAATTCATGAAATTGCATGTTCCCCTAGTTGTGGCCGCAAGGTTGTTAAAATCGTATTTTTGAATCGAATCAGTGAGAAATTCTGTAAATCGGATCGATGGATCGAATCGTAAATCGTAAGATTTTACTAAAAATTAATTTAAAATTAGTTATTAATAATTTATTAACAATAAGACCCAATATTAAGTTCAAATGATTCAATAAAATTAAATATATAGTAAAATCACCAAATTAAAAAGTTAACTACGTAATTAAAAATTTAAAATCATGTAATTAGGAAGTCAAAGTCTCAGACAATTACTAAATGACCTTTTTTTAATATTAAATTTGCAATGGGTAATTGGAATGGATATCTACGGCCGGCCCAAATTTGTACCTTTATAGTTTACATAAGTTAAAGAAACATTTAAGCAAATTAGGGCAACTCAGTGGTGGCGTTTTCTCCTTTTAAGGCTTTAACAAAATGCAAGGGTTTGGTGATTTTGGCTATTTACGCTTGGAATTAGTCAACTTTTGGTATTTTCTTTCAGCCTTCAGCAGATCCTCAAGTGAATCACCAAGATGAAGCCTTCTTCTTCGTCTCGTCCAACCACCTGTACCGCCAAGAGTGATTTTTTTTTTTTTTGCCTTAAATGCCAGGCACCAGCTCTTTCTCCGTCATTTCTTTGATTTCCAGACAAAATCATGAATCGTTTGACTTGGATGGAATTGTGCGATTCCGTCCGATTCTAAACGAGTTCTAAACGATTCCATGCGATCTTTCTTGGATACGATTTTGTGTGCGATTTGAATTATTTTAGGTAAGTTGGATCGTAGAATCGTACGTTTCAACTCGCGATTTTAACGACCTTGTGTGGCGGGACTACATAGTCTTGTTTGCAACATTGTTGTGCGTCTCTCTCTCTCTATATATATATACACACACACAAATATATATATGTATATATATACACCACAATATTTTTTTAAGGCTCTAATCTAGAGTATATATAAGGGTGTCTGTCATGGAAACATGCTCTCTCTCACACATACTAATATGACCCTCATATGAAACCAATAGAAGTTTCATGAAACCACTAATGTCTTTTTGTGCAAGAGGCAACATAGAGACACCCTCAAACTCTTGATCAATCTACATTTTTTAGGGGAAAAACTAGCAATTTTGTTCAAATGCCAGATGATGTTCTATGTGGCATGGATGAGAACACATATATAGGTTGTCTAATCATTGCACACTTAGTGAACGTCTAGCATTAGGGGGAAAAGGTATACAATTAAAATAGAAATAAGTGATTAAAAGAAAGGACAATCAGGTCTCTATCGATGTTCTCTCTATTGGGTGAGTGCGATGTGGCCCCATCAGCTAGGCTGGCCGGTTTTTTATTCTTTCAGAGTTAGTGTTTTCTACTTTTCCATTTACGTGTCGTAGGAATATTATAGATCCCGAAGAAGTATGGAAATTGTGTGAATCATTGAAACTTGACAATGAAGAAACTCCCATCCTAACTTTGCATGAAGATGATTATGAGGAACGGAAGAGGAACGTAGAGTTTTGTCTGGTAGGGAAGATAATGGGTAATAAACCAGTGAACAAGGATGCATTCAAGTGGGTTATGAGAAAACTATGGCAATTCATGAGAAGTTTCTTTGTGGAGCAGAGGAATGAGTGAAACATATATATGTCTTTAACTTTGGTTCTCTAGATATTCAACTTAGGGTTCTAGCGTAGAGGGATGGTATGGTCCTTTCATAACCAACTGCCCTTACTACAAATCCATAATGGGGTGGGGGATCTAGGAAGCATAGATTTCCACCAGGTCTTTTTTTAGATACAGTTGCTCAATGTGCCACTCATATGCATGACAGAGAATATAATGAGGTCGGTTTGTGCGTTGAATGGAGTTGTAGAGGATGTTGATTGCTCAGGTATATAACAAAGGATTGGGGTTGAACCTGATTTGCAATCACCCATTAAAGGGTAGTATTGGTTTTCATCAATTCTTTGAAAAAAAAAATTCACCTTTCTTATGCAATACGAATGGATATTGGAGTTTTGCTTTCGATGTAGATTGATTGGACATAAATTTTCTGAATATGAGTGTGAGGGATTGAAGGGAGACGACAAAGAAATCTTTAAATATGGTGATTATTTGCATGCCTCCGTGGGCAGAGGAAAGTTAATGCAGAAAATGCAGAAAGTGCTGAAGAAGGTGATAGAGTCATGTGTCCAATGAAAGAACGAGGGAAATGGAGGATATTCGCCAGGCTACAGAAAGAAAGGAAGAGGTTACTAGTGGATTGAGGAGAATGGGAGAGGAAGTAGGGAACAATGAAGAGAGGTGGAGGAGACACCAACACTAGGGCTTCTTTGAACGTATTGTAGTCAGAGAGGACATCGGCGATGAAGAGGAAAGTGGTACTAGATCTGACTCCCATGGAGTCACAGGCGACAGAGGAAGGAACAATGAATGTCATCAATGGAGGTTCTAAGTGTGGCGGGGAAGAAATGGGCTAGAAAGAAAGAGTGGAAAAAAACCTAGCACTTGTGTCTTCTAGTAAACTGTTGATTGGAAGAGGTACAAAAAATAGCCCTTCTCAGAAAAGGAAATTACCACCCTCCTTGATGAAGACTTCATGAGCTCATCAAAAGTGGAGAAAGGTAGATTTGGGTATTGATGATGACATTTTACCTGACAATGAAGAAGAACTGATGAGTCCTACAGTGTAGGACCATCATACATAGTGATAGGCCTTTGTTAGAATGTCCACGAGTTGGGGAATCCTGGTATATTCGCATCTCTTTGGACTTGATTCCAGGATTATCCCCTAATCTAGTTTTTTATCTGAAACTAGATTATTTTGTGAAAGGGCATAAAGGATCTGAAGTTGCTCGGTTATAATGGTTGCTTAGTGGTGGATAGCAGAGGAAAAAGTGGTGGCTTGATCTTAGTGTGGAAGGATCCTTGGACATATGCTCTTCCGATCTCTTTGGGTCACATGGATGCTATTATTCGAGGACTAGACTCTTTAGAGTGGATATTCACCTGTTTCTATGGCAATCCCTAGTTGGCCAATCGATCGGAATCATGGATACTGTTGAAGAGGCTTAAAGATCAATACACACCGGCTTGGTTGTGTGGCAGAGATTTCAATGAAACTTTGTTTTACTATGAAAGAAAGGGCAGCGACCATCCACCGTATGTTCATATGGAGCGTTTTCAATAGGCTATTGATGACTATAATCTGAATGATTTGAGACATATTGGATCTGTGATGACATGGAACAACGGGAGGGAAGGACAAGCCAATATCCAAGCAAGAAACTATCAGGCATTATGTAATGAAGGGTGGTGTGAGCTCTTTCACTTTGTTGTTGTCAAGAATTTGGCTTACTACAATCATATCATAGGCCGATCAATACTCACTAATATGGAGGAAGCAAAATACGGTATTCCTGCTTAAAGGGAAGAATGACCATTTAGATTTGAACCTCACTAGATTCGAGATGAAGACTATTGCCACGTTGCTACTCAACTTCTTGAACCATCGGTGGTTGAGAGTAATCAAAATCATGCTTTTCAGTCCATTCAACAAAGCTGGAGCAATGCACCCATGAATTTAACACGAGCATAAACGATTTTAGCGGCCGAAAGAAGCTTATTGAAGAATTATCTAAGCGATGTGATCGGCTACTTGGGGAAGAAAAGCCGGCGGAGTTCATAGATTAGATCAATGAGTTGGAATCTGATATTGAGAGGTTGTACTCCTTAGAGGAAAGCCAGATGGGATAATGTTCAAGAATTGATTGGCTTAGAGATGAAGGTGGGAACGCCAAACTTTTCTATAACCAGGCAACAAAAAGAAAGAAAAGGAACCATAATATTAGACTAAAAGGTCGGAATGGTGAGTGAATCATGGGCAAGGAAGCAATTATAGCACATACCAAGGACTATTATAGGGAGCTGTTTTGCTATATCAAATTCCATTGTGGCCTTTGAACTACTTCACTCCTTGGAGAAGAAGAATAATGGCAACAAGGGATTCATGGCACTCAAATTGGATATGAGCAAGGCCTATGACCAAGTGGAGGGGGATTTGTTCGTGGCGTCATGACAAAGATGAGCTTTCCACGACATTGGATTGATTGTGTATTGGATTACATCTAGACTCCTGAGTATACCTTTACCCAATGGAACCTACAAGGGATCAATGACTCCTTCTAGAGGACTAAGGCAAGGGTTGCCCAATCCCACCTTACCTCTTTATTCTATGTGCGGAAGCCTTTTCTGAGTTGATTATAAGGGCTGAGAGCTGTGTCAAAATCGGTGGTCTACAATGCTCGAGAAGGGGACCGAGGGTGACCCAATTGTTCTCTGCTGATTACTGTATTTTGTTTGCTCAGGAAAAGACCAAGGTGCGAGATGTATTTTAAAGGTGTTGGATACCTATGGTAAATCATCTAGACAACAAAGCCTACAGAAAACAACCATTACTTTCTTGGAAAAGTAATGGGTGTTGATGATTCAATCAGCCATGACAAATATCTGGGGCTGCCGGCGGCTATGGGAAAAATTAGAGGCGGGTCTTTAGGATGTTGAAGGAGCACACATGGAAAAAAAACTCATAGAAACGTGGCTTCTTTTCATCGGTAGGAAGAAAAATAATGGTAAAGGCTGTGCTACAGGCCTAACATATTTAATGAGTCTCTTCCAAACTTGGACCATGCTTTGCAATGAGATAAAAAGTATGATTTCCAAATTTTGGTAGGAAGAAACACATTGAAAATGGAAGATCACATTTGTCAGTTGGAATAATCTATGCAAAGGAAAGAATGAGGCGGACTAGGATTTTGAAACTTGATTATCTTCAATCAAAGTTTGTCGGCAAAACAATTTTGGAGGCTCATCCAGTGCTTAGATTCTTTAGCCGGTCAAATTCCCCGATCTCCATATCCTCTAGGCTCAAGATAAGGAAGGTAGCTCATTCCTTTGGCAAAGCCTCATGTGGGAAAGCGATATCATCAAAACCGGGGTGCGGTGAAGGGTCGGGGATGGGAAGATGATCGAAATTTGGAAGAATGCATGGCTCCTGGGTGATAGCTACCGAATGAAGGTGTGCGCTTAGTGGAAGAACTCATTAGTGAGGATGGGGGCTGGAATATGGAGAAGGTTAATCAGATTTTTTGGCTAATAGACCAAACTCACATCATGTCTATCCCATTAGGTGAGGCACAAGAGGATAAACTTATATCGAAGTATTAGAAAAGGGGGCAATATACGGTGAAGAGTGGTTACCACTTGATGGTTCAAGAAGGCACTCGTACTAGGAATGAGGAAGGGAATAGCATACAAATGGAGAAACGGTGGTCAACTATTTGGAATCTAAATATTCCTCCTTGTCGAAGAAAGCATCACTATATGCTCCATCCTCTATAGACGGCACATTCAAACCAACATGTTTTGCCCTCGATGTCATGGGAATGAGTCCGATTGTCACCTATTCCTATAGTGCAGCTGAGCCACAAAGTTTTGGAAATTGTAGAACATGGAATAAGGGTAGGGAACCAACTAATGAGTGGAGATTTTATGCAGGGTTGTTGGGGATAGGGCGGTGTTGGAAGTGTTCTACATGGGTTTGTAGGTGATGTGGAGTGTCCGAAATCAACTTCTACATAGGGGAAAGGATCAAGATGCTACATATGCTGAGTGACTCAATCATCATCTATCTGGAACAGTTTCAACAAGTACACAAAGAAGCGGTTTGGATTGAAACTTTCCCACAGCAAACAAGACCGAAGATCTACAGAGGGGGTATTTAAGATGGATACATTCTCTGAATTGATGCAGCCCTTCGACAACTCACTGGGTGGACTACCATGGGCGGTGCAATTCTGGATGGGAATGGAGCCGTGGTAAGAGCTTTCGCGTGGAGGTATAATGGATGCTGAAACTGCTGAATCCTTTGCATTGAAAGAAGGATTATTGTTTGCAAGGGAGAACAACTAGCCGATAGCAAAAGTCAAATGTGATGCACTAAGGATGGTGCAAGGATCATTGATGCCGAACAATTAGCCCTCTTAGCGCCCGTCTTGAATAAGGTGAGGAGCTTGTGCGAGCCAATTGTGGCTCGTGATATTGCTCGTGAACGGAATACGATAGCCCACATGCTGGCGACTTATGCTTGCGATTTAGACGTGAATCAGTGAATGTGTCATGAAAGAATTGTAAGCTTTGCTTTTAGCTCCTTGTTTCTCAAGGGGTACTATTGATAATGAATGACATGATAATTCCCTCTTTAAAAAAAATAGAAATAAAGTTAAGAGACAAGTAATAAATAGGTTAAATAATAGCAGAAGTTAATATATCAAAAAAAAATGTTAAAATCCGGTCGTCCTTCTTATTTCCCTCAACTGACATCCGGTCATCTTTCCTAGATTGGGAGACTAGTAAAAGTAGAAAACTGGCTAAGAATGATAGAAATAATCTTTGCTTATAAAATTTCTTAGTTGAAAGAGAAAAGTAAGTTGTCTCCACTGATGATGACAAATGATAGATTTTTATGCCTTGAAATCAATTTTTGCGGCTTTACTTTAACAAAAGCTTACCATTCCCATCCGCTAATCAAGGAGCTAGTGCCATTGAGTAAACTATCTACCTTTTATTATTATTCGTCCCAATTATATAGTTATGTTCCCATATACTAATAATAAACTCATTTAATGATTAATTATAACCATTAATTTGAATATATATTAGTCATTAAATTAAATAAGGTAAATTAGGTACAAGATTTACAGAATTTACTTTTCAATAATATTCTTGATCTGAACAAAAAAAAAAAAAGCCTTTACAATCGAGATGAAGGGAGTAATTGCCCAAACTGCCATGAAAACGAAGGATTAAAGGTAACGTTGCTATTTCGAGTACATCGGCATGTACCCACACAAGCTGAAACGGATGTCTTCTATAGCAGAAAATTAATATTGAACTGCACTAAGCACCGTGCGGCATGAGTTATCAACTATAGTTAATATTGCTGGAGCATTTTGTACTTCCATGAAGTCAAGTTTGATGGGATCACACCTTCATCACAGGAAACGACAGCCTGAGCCATTAGCTTCCCCAGCCACCCATGGAACAGAAGACCCCTTGCTCCCAACCCCGTCAACAGCCAGTACTTACCACGACTATTGTTACCAACACCCATCAAATTATCTATACAGCCAAGGATTGGCAGTGATCCATCACCAGTCAGTGGCGGCATCGCCCGTAGTCCTGCCATTGCACCAGTAATTTTCCAATCTTTAATGGCTGGATACACGGCAGATGCTTTCGGTAAAAGGACTTCCATTGCCTTGGAAGCTTCCCCCATGGAAACGTCCCTTGAAAAATTTGTAGACTTCCATTCCCATGAAGAACCTAAATGTAGACTGTTATCACCCTGTACAGCTAGCCACACATCTGATAAGATCGATGGCCTTTTTTCCGAATAATACTCTCTGCAACAAACATTAAATGATCCTGTAAAGATATCTACGATGCCAGTGAGAGAAAAAAAATAAAAAACAAGAGCATACTTCAGCAGGACGTTGAAAGAATACCTAGCTCATGTTCAACATGGAAAAATGTAAGAGCAAATTTCAATAGTGCAGGTAACAAGAGCTGTCAATGAAAGCTATAAATAATGGTTACTTGAGTTTTTAACATGCGCAAGAATATAGGATATAGCATCTAAGTTCATTTGTGGCCAGAATTGACCTACAGAACATGCATGACACGGTTGCAATCAGAAAGAATAGCAAAATGATTACCTGACGCCATTAGTAAGTTGCAAGCGAGTAACTACACCTCTGCATGTCCGCAAAGGGAGCCTTCCTGAGAGCTCTGGCAGAAAGGCTGCCCTGGCACCTAGACAAATAATAACCGCATTGTATTCCCCTGAAAACAGCATGCCATGAATTTTCTTTTTCTTGAGATTTGTGAATCACAAATTATCAAGGGGGGAGAAAGGGTACTGTACAAAGTAATGACAGGGTACTCTATAAAGTAATGACTCTTGTCGAACAGTGCATGCTGAGTTTCATGTTGCAAAGTCAAGTATGAAGGTCGCTACAGATTATGATAATGAGTTTACTAATGTGAAGGAGCAGGGAGCAAAAGCTGTTGCCTTATTTTTCCATTTGCAAACAGACTTAAGTTACAGAGAACAAACTAAACATGAAAATAAACTATGATTATTTGCATAAAATCCTCTTGAAGATGCTGACTTCTTGGCTTCACAATAAACCACCCTAACCCTAATCCCACCCCCACCCAAAAAATAAAAAATAAAAATAAATAAGGAAGCAGAAGAAATGGATGATAATTCTAATTGGAATATTGAGGTACAGATGTGTTAGGATATCAGTGTATATAAAAGCATAAAAGAGGAAGTTTGAGACATATATAAGAGTGTACTACAGGCACCCTTGCTACCTCATAAAGGGGGGGGGCCTTAAAGCAGTCAATGCCTTCATATTTAAAACAATAAAATGATAGAGATCCTAGCAAAGATTGATACTGTAACTCCCTAGTTCAGATTTTATATTAGAACAAGTAATTAAGCTTTTATTATAAAGATATTCCAGTGTTTTGATTACATAATTTTCCTACTTAAATCGGACCAGTTGAATCCCAATAAGAAGGTCTATATCTATTCCAATTCCCTTTACATAATTTTCCTACTTAAATCAGACCAGTTGAACCCCAATAAGGAGATCTATATCTATTCCAGTTCCCTTATAATAGACAGGATTCACTTCCATAATTTCTGCTTCTTTCTCCTTTTTTCCATCAGTCCACTTCTCCCACTTTTATCTTCCTACTATTTTAAGACTTCTCTTTTTCCTTTCTTCATCTTGCAATATTTCTATATGTGTTGCACACTGAATCAATTTCGGTATCAAAGCAAATCACCTCCGCAGGCCAGATATAATGTTGAACATGTGTTTTTTACTCACAAAGGAAAAAGGTGCAGCAGCCACACAAACCATTCATGAGACCAAGACCTCTGCCTCTAAACCCACCACAAATCAGCAGATCAAGCATTCATCCAAAACAAAGAAACAAGTTAATCTCAGTTTTCTTTAGTTATTATGTCAGTAAAAAAATAAAAATAAAAAGGAAAATGATTTTCATT
This sequence comes from Nyctanthes arbor-tristis, assembly GCA_963692815.1. Classification (NCBI taxonomy): domain Eukaryota; kingdom Viridiplantae; phylum Streptophyta; class Magnoliopsida; order Lamiales; family Oleaceae; genus Nyctanthes; species Nyctanthes arbor-tristis. The sequence goes on from CAVNYN010220836.1 coordinate 31,906, forward strand.
ACCATGATTAATGGACCTGTTCACCAGTAAGGCAGTAGCTTCATGTTTAGTTAGTTGAAAAAAAATAAAAATCGTCAACCCATTTACTACAATTGGCCCATTGAAATTCACAACCACATAATTGACTTAACCCAAAGCCTCAATCAGACTACCAAAATCCCTACCTCAACTACAATATCCAATATCTAAACTAAATACAGAATCATAAATCCACCACAATAGTTGTCACAGTTTTCATACATAAAGTATGAATCCACCTGTGATAGCACAGAGGCTTCTAACTTCAGCCAGATAAATCCCACCTGAGTGAGTTGATCTGCTTGAGTGAATGGAATTCTCACAACAAATGGCTAAGGCAACTTACAAATGTGATTAAGGCACAGAAAATAAGAACATCAGGTGATTATAGGAATTCTCTCCCAACTCTATAGGAACTCCCTCCTAAGTACAAATGATTATGTTAAAGGAAAACTTAAGCTATTTGTTGCCTCAAAATTTAATCAGTATAGTAGCTGACAACCCCAACTACTGGGTCCAATTCAAAATTCCAACCAAGGAAAGTTCTGAAAAATGTCCAACGCTATCATCTTTGCTCAAATTGTGAACTAAAGTTAGCTAGATTGCAGGCAGATCGGAAGAGCACACGTCTTGCTATTTATAGTCAACCCGCAACATTTCTTCAACACCTGTCAATAAGATGTGCACTAGGTCACCTAGGCCATGCTCGTGTCTAAAGACTACCGTTCCAACACGGCCACAATCTCCCCATCCATCGCATTAAGGCGAGTGCTAAATTCATAGAGTCATCGCATTTACATCACAAAATTAAACTTTGAGTCAATATAAGAAACAAAGACCTCCAGTCTTGCTTCAACTCCACCACCATCTCCCTCTTGTCAAAGGCCTTTGCAGCCAATCTAAAGAACCTATCATGGGTGCACCAATGGATCCTCCAAGGCAACAACAGGATTGTAAGATTTTGTGCTTGTCGTCGAATTTCAGCCAACAGATTGTACAAAAATGAGGCTTTAAGACTAAACTGTTGCATTTTTAGACTTAAAATCAGAATCCACACATGAAGGCATTGAAGTTTTTAACTCTAGGCAGCCAAATCCCACCCAAATGCATTGATTTTGTTTAAATGAATGAAATTCTAACAAAACGACTAAGAGAAGTCACGAGTTTGATTAAGGCAAATAAAAGAACACCAGGCAACTACAAGAATCATTTCTAAACTTGACTACGCAAACAACTTAAGGTATGAAAAATCATGAGAAGGGACAAGAGAAGCTATATATTGCCTAAACACTTAAAGCATATAAATACCCAATTTCATGTTAAACTTTACAAATCTAATCGCAGAATTCAAATTGCAAGATTCTGCAACTTCTAAAAACTACCTCCAGCACATATGCCAAGCATGTGCTGACATTTTTATTGGAATTGTGGATTGGGGAGAAGGTTGCAAGATTAAACTATTCATGCCTTGCTCTTTTCAGTCAACGTACAACCCCTTCAACACTTTCTAAAGTCACATACACACTTGGCACGATACCTAAGCCATCCTCATGTTTGTGCACTACTGTTCTAAAACTTGCCTGCGATTATCCCACAATCTTCTCATAAACAAAGCAGCCATCAAGCAAACACAACACTGCACTGTCCCTCCACACATGTGCCCATATTTGCACACATACATCACATTAACAGAATTTCTTGCGTCCCTTTCAGCAAATACATGTACCATGCACATGGAGCATGCACATCAGGCTGAGGCCTTGACAACACATTTGATGCACATACACATTCCACATGCATGTTAGACACACAATCAATGTGTCCTAAGTTCTATGTTCTTCTGTTCTTCATCTATTTCTCCTTTCATCTAGTAACTTCCAATTAAATGCATTTTCAAATTTTAAAATTTACATTAATTACATTTAAATCCCAACTTTTATTTTTATATTCATGCTATTTCTATTTTCTATTTTTAAAAATAATTTTCTAAAATAGAAAACAAAACTCATTTTTTGTTTTCTCAAAATAGAAAAGTATTTTTAAATGAAGACAGAAAGCTCAAACACAAGTTAAGAAAACTAAAACACAAAGAGAACGCAGCCTTAGCTTTCCATTGCGACTCTCCAATTGCGCACTTGTCCAGTTGACATCATAAAGATGCCTATGTTTGATAGCCGCATTACCTGTTCCAACTCTATTCACTATCCTCTATGCTGAGACTAAAAGAAAAATTATTTTAATTAAAATAATAGCAGATATGTTCCAAATTATCCACTATGCTGAGACTAGAAGGAGAATTATTTTAATTAAAATAGCAGCTATGCTTTTATTCATAATTATGCATATGGAAAACAAGCATTTTTTATGTTTTATCTTGTGTTTCTTTGGAACTAATAATGTTAAGAAAAGAGTTTCTCAATTGATAATTTGTTATTTATTAATTTGACTGGCTATTAAACTTCAATATGTGTTCAATTTTTGATATATAGCATTATTGAGGCAGATTCCATACGCAGTTGTTGCAATCATTAATTTCTGCAAGCCAAACTACTATGCTAGTCCACTGTACTTCTCAACTTCGTAGACCGAGATGACATTTTTACGGATGAGTGGCACCAGATTCGACGCTCTTCCGATCTACAAAAGTATTGTCTGCGAAAAAGAAAAGCCCCTGGTATAAAAATACATAACAATCTGTTGCGGCAAGTGCTCAATTTCGGTATTTGTCAGGACCCAAGATAAACCTGCTGGACTAATAATTGAATTATGACTTGTTAGAGTCGAGTTCTCTCGTTTGGGGAGAAATCAAGTACACACTAGAAAAAACTATATAAATACTTTACACGTTTAGGTTTTGCATTAGAAAAATGAATTAGGCTTTATTTTAGATATAGTAGTATTTTTTCTGTAATTTTTTTCCTGATTAAGTTAGACTACTTAAACACGATATAAAGTAGTTTTTATGCACCGTAATTGTTAGACTCCGCTATGAATTAAAAAAAATACTTAAAACTTCTGCTACGTTTCTTACTTTTTAAGTCGGTGTAATTCCTCCTGTTTCTGATTTCTCTTAATTATTCCAATCTGTGTTAGCTTCTGTATAATATGGTCATATGGATAGATTAAAAAATTGCACGAGGAAACTGCATGTTGTTAAGATGCGATTACACCGTAATGCAAATTAAAGAATCGTAATAAACCTGTTAGTTCTAGTAGGCTCTCAATTGGTTTTTTATGCAAATACAGTTCTTTCTGTGCAACGCCCAACGTGGACATGTCTTTTGCTAGATTTTCACATGCCAAGTACAGTGCCTGCGCAAGTATCACAAGTCATAGGACAAAGTTATTTATTATTTATTAAAAGAAATGATGAATGAAAAAAAGATGCCATTTCAGAAGCAAAAATCATTTAGCCTTTCATAAGCACACTGACCTTAAGATACCGCTGAGAATCAATATTTAGGGCTTCGGGCATATAGAATGCCAAGTTCAAGGGTAGAGAAATATTAGGCACTAGATTATTAGCAGCATCCTTGTCAATACACTCTATTCTACAACTGGTAAGGCAGTTTGCAGCATTCTACTCATGGAAAATAAGATGAATCTGCATCAGTAAGAAGTCAAACTCAAACTCCTTGTTTACTTTTCTAGTAGACAAGCACTTACATCAATCATTACGTCCATATTCTTCGAACTAACAGCTGGTCGAAGGATTCCTCTGAAGTAAATAAGATAATAAATCAGGAGCATTTTCTAGTTAAAAAGAGAAGAATTCAAGAGTAGGTTTGGTTGGAATTTATATTTCTAAAAGAACAAGCCACTTTCGAAATAATCTCAGCCAGATATCCTCTTAAAACTGCAGCATATTATGTACTACGTAACAATGAGTTGATACTTAGGGTGCTAAATTGATTTCAGTAAAAAATAAAAACATAAAATACGAAAAAGGAAAGAAAATCATAAAATCCTAATGCCACCAGGCCCTGCTTTATAGCAGCTAAACTACAATAATATGAAAATAAAAAAGGCCGCACCAGTAATAATGCTGGAGATTTATGAAGCATTATTTACTCACATCCAAGTCTGCAGACAATCAATATTTTCTCTTTGATGCAGTATTCAAAAATTCAAATGAGAAATCAATTGAAGGTGTGGTAGTGATTAAGCCAGTGAACAGTTCCTTATTGAAATATGCATATGTTATGGAAGCATTACAAGAAAGAACAAACCTCTTCACTATAGAAGGTTCAGTATTAGTCACAGTCCGGTTTGCTAGATTAAAAACTGCATCCTCAGCAGCACTAAGAAGATTTTTACTCTCCTTCCAAAACTCTGAACCACGCCAAAGTAGCTTAACTACAAAATTGAACAGCCTCAGTCAAAAAAACTAGATTTATTTTCAAATGAATGATAACACTCAGAAAATTGTAACAGGAACAGAGCTGAAGGGGCATGGACCTTTAGGGGAGTATGGATGCAAAAGCCCACCAGCAACTCCAGATGCACCTCCACCAATGCCTACTTCATCATAAATATCGACACACACATCTGATTCCATGGAACTATGCTGCAAGCACAGGTACCCAGTGGTTGGCTTAGGATGAACAGGCTGAACTAACAGACTTTCATATAAGTGATTGTTCATTCAATAAAACATTCCAATTCAGGGGAAACTTAGAACTATGAAATTTCTCCCAGCAGCAAGCAATTTGGACCCCAGTTTGGCAACCGCTCACACTCGATTTTTTCAAGGTAAAATGCAACTCAGCCAAAATTGAGATAGCATATGATGCTGAATAACATCTGAAGAATATAAGAGTGTTGATGCTGAAGATTTGTAAAATTTGCTGAGAAATCAGACTGTTCACAAGTCTAATGAAGAAAGCATAGTAGAATATCATTAATTCGACTGGAGAGATGTTCTGAAGAATACCACAGATTTCCTTTTTTTTTTTTTTTTTTTATTTACTTGTTCATTTTAACACTTTAATTTGGTTCCATTGCTTCTAGTCCATCAGAAAGAACTAATTCCTACATTCTGATTGACATACCCCTCAAAGCTATAAAATTTTTTAATGGTTTCACAAAATGTCAACATCACCGCAATCCCTGCGTGTGAAAATAAAATAAAAACAGTTTCACTGATTGATTTCGACTGTGAAATTGTACGTTAAAATATTCTCAATCCAATTTTTATTTTTTCCAAAAAATATAGCAACGAATCTAAGCTTTCAATTTCTTGGTGAAACTCTACCCATATTAGCAAAGTGAACTAAAGAAAAATATTTCTCTTGGTCCACTCCCTTATCTGCAAAAAATTCTTTAGTTCAAAAATGCTAAAAAATATGCAGCAGTTGGAACAATCAAAACCGTGTTTTCGTAGTAAGTATATATACAAGAAAGTGAAATCCAACTTTTATCTTTTGCTGTTGAGTTATGTAGTTGTGTACTCAGTTGAATACATTTTAGTTTGTAGTCCTTGCACTGTAAATAACTGCTATCAGTTTGTAATTAGGCTTTAGCTTACACACATGGAAGTCTCGTATTGGCAGGAAGTTTTAGTTAGCAACTAAATCAGCTTTCTTCTTTTTCCCACTTGCTCGATGTATATATTAGGAACTGAAATCATTACAGTTTGTCAGGAAATATACAATAATTTTTACACTTCACTCTATCAAATTGTACATGGTATCAGAGCCAAGTTCCAATCCTGGGACCCATGAAGCAGCAAAGGAATTGAATGAGATTAACACAATACTAGATTGGTACAGTTTCTGATGGGGTTACATGAGTCATATGACAATATGAGGAATCAGATCTTACCAATGGATCCTCTTCCAAGCATCAATAGGACGTATTCTATGGGTTTAAGGGTTGAAAAACAATGATATGTCCATCAGAGCTATACTGAGAGCTCAGAGAATACTGCCATGTTTACTAGATCCTTTAACACTGCTAGAGAGGCCTATGGAAGAGGTGGTTCTAATGCAGGCAGAGGTTCTGGTAGGGGAGGAAATTCAAATGGGAGAGGAAAAGGAAGCTACAATAAAGGTTATAATGAGGAGAAGCCTCATAAATTTTGTGAGCATTGTAAGGAAGAGGGGTTTGTTAGAGACCTGTTTTAAGATATACGGATATCCAGAATGGTACATCAGGCTTAAGGAACAGAAGAGAAAGTCAGTAGGTAACAGGAACATGGCAAATACGGCAGAAAACCCTTCAGCTATGAAGAGCAAATAGCAGCTGGTACTGATAATAAACAAATTCCTGGAAATATGGATATAGCTACTTTGATCCAGCAAGAAGTCATGAGTATATGAAGAGCCAAATGCCAGCAAATAATGGAGGCCAAGCTAATTTTGCGCATTTTGGAGATTTTGCATGTATTGAACCTATTAAAAATGTGTAATATGCTTTTACTATGCTTGATCAAATAGGGTCAGGAACCTGGATATTACATACAGGCGCGGTAGCCTGTAGCCATACGTACACAAATTTTATCCTTCTAAATGGTATTAAACCTGTTCCAATGCACACCCCAGTTTTCTTGCCTGATGGAACAATAAAATCTGTTACACATACAGGTTCTGTTACAATAAACCACAATCTGATTTTAACAGATGTCGTCTATGTACCTAGTTTAAAATTCAACTAGCTCTCAGTTGCTAAACTTGCAAAAACAGCACAAATCAAATTAACCTAATAAGGTTAATTAAAATTCAAAATGTTGTGTTCTACAAGGCCTTTAATCTAATAAGGCACTAGCTGTTGGAAAGATGACTGGAAGACTCTATTTGCTAGATAAATCCAGCTTTGACAATAAGTGCACCAGTTTCTTATTCCCTGGTGTAATAAAATCTTGTGTCTCAAATTCAGTTCCTGTAAACAATAATGTTCCTGTCAACTTTGTCAATAAATCTTGTACTGGTACATTGCTTGAGTGGCACAATAAACTTGGTCATATATCTCCTTCTGCTTTGTTACATATACAGTTCCTAATGTGGATATTTTAAAAGCTTGTGATACATGCCATAAATCTAAACAGCATAGCGCAGTACCATTCAAACCAAAACCACTTTTGAGCTCATCCATGTTGGGCTTCTATCATCAATGCTCCTTATCTGTTGACAGTGGTAGATGATCATAGTAGAAGTACTTGGACATTTCTTATGGCACATAAAACTTAAGTTGTGAATATTTTCGAGAATTTCTTTAGCGGGGTACATACACAGTTTGGGGTTGATGTAAAGCAAATCACATGTGATAATGGTGCTGAATTTTTTAGTAGATAATTTCAGGAGTTACTGAAGAAATATGGGATTATACATAAAAAATTATGTGTTTAAACACCACAACAAAATGGGGTGGTGGAGAGAAAACATAAGTCTTTGTAAAGGTGGCTCGAACATTGTTATTTCAAGCTAATTTACCACTAAGATTATGGGACACTCTATTCTTATGGCCACATTTATCATTAACGGAGTACCAAGTTCTGTTCTGAATTGGAAAAACCCCTTTGAGATTTTATATGGAGCACAACCAGATTACACCATCATTAAATCCTTCGGATGCCTTTGTTATGCCACAAATACTTTACCAACCAAAGATAAATTCACCAATAGAGCTTTTAAATGCATTTTTATTGGCTATATTCCAGGACAACAGGCGTACAGGCGCCATGATATTGAAACACACAAACTTTATACTTCTACAGATGTTCAATGTCGTGAACACATTTTTCCATGTCACAACAAACCTCCTTATCTACACCTACAGAAACACCATTTCCAGTTCCTAACCATGAAGATTCACCTACTTCAGCTTTTGTTCCTTCCTCTCCCTTTGGAACAGATACTTGTTCTCAACCTTCCCCTGCTTCTGCACCTATACTTAGCCCTATTCCTGCACTTGAACTTCATAACTCTCCTACCTCAGATACTGCTTCAGATCACAATCATGGACAAGATATCAGTTCAGATTCGGAAACAGGACCACTTAATGCACCATTGTCAGATCCATTACCAGACCACAGTACTAACGAGACTGAGGGTGAGTTTGGTCCCAGAAGATTTTGTTTACCTACAAGATTTTGTTACTCACTATTCTACTACCAGTTTATCTACAGCAGCTAGTATTTGTTCTATATTTCCCACATCCCGTGGTTCATCTTATACTCCACCAATATATCCTTATCTTGTCTCCCCCTATTTTACTTGTGCATATATGTCTTTTTTTGGCAAATGTTTCTAGTTTGCAAGAACCTTGTTCTTACGTACAGGCTAGTAAACAACCTGAGTGGTGGATGCTATGACCGCTGAACTTGATGCTCTAGAAAGGAATAACACTTCGGAGTTGGTTTCTCTACTACCTAATAAGAAGGCTATAGGGTCCAAGTGGGTGTTTAAGATTAAAAGAAAGGCCGATGGTTCAGTGGACAGGTTTAAAGCTTGATAAGTAGCAAAAGGGTACCATCAAATCCTAGGTATTGATTTCAGTAATAGTTTCTCCCCTGTTGCTAAGCTCGTGATAGTTCGCTTACTATTTGCTATAACTACGGCTAGAACTTGGTCTATTCACTAATTAGACATAGGGATAGCAGAAAAACCCGATCCGCTCCATAACCCGAAAGATACCCGATCCGTTTGAGAAAAAAATTCCCGATCCGTGGATTGGTGGAGCAAATTATAGTAGAATTTGCGATCCGACACAGATAGTAGATTGGATGGGATCGTGGTCGATCCGATCCGATCCGTTTAATAATTATTAAAAAAAAGGGAAAACATTTACCTTCACATTCGGTCAAGTGGTCAACACTCATTCTCATTCACTCCACCACAACAGACCAGTCCTCCCACCCACAACCCACCTAACCTTCAACCTAAATCCCCTTCGTCCCTCAGTCTCTCACCCAATGCACGGTCACCTCCCCAGTTCAATCATCCGGTCGCCTGAGCCTCTCGGTCACCGCCTCCAGCCGCCTCAACGCCGACCGTCCAGGTTAGGTAATTCCTCATCTCTAGCTCCTTCCTCACTTGCTTTGTTTATTGCTTGGCCGACGGGCGTCTTCTTCCTCTTTTACTTCGACCAGCAGGGTGAATTTCTTCTCTTTGTTGGTATAATTGCTATTGTCGAAATTGGTTACTGCATTAGGCTATTGCAGTCATATCATATTCTGCTGTTGCTGTACATAATTGCTATATGCAGTTCTTCAAATTCAAAATATTTAGCAAACATTTAATTCTTGGTTAAGTTTAATTATTTCGTGTTTAGTTTACAGTTTTTGAACTCCTTCAACTAAATTTTTTGTTTGATTGTGTTTGCTACTAATTTGCTACTAAGCTAGTTTGTAAATCAATTCACAAGAGTGAGAGATGTCTTATGAAGATAATGTAGTATAATAGTGGGGCAATTTTAGTTTGTGAAAAGTGGAGAAGTGGATTATGGAGGACCAAGAACTAGCGATAGCCTTTGTTATGAGGCTACCGATCATTTTTTGTGTTTTAGGAATCCCGTATTGGAATTTCAATGAGAAGGCACTTGGAATGATCTACTTTGTGCCAAGTTGTATTTAGAATTTTCTTGATGTCAACCGAAATTTGGCCAAGATTGGATGTATAATTTTGTAGGCACAATCTTGCATAAATTCTAATACTTATACTGACATTATCGACTCTTGAGCTTGACTTTCGAGAAATGAAGATTTGAAGAAGCAAATTTTCTTATTTTTATCTAACGGATTTTGTGCATGGATGATGACTTGTTGAATTTATCTTGGATGTTGTCAACTTGCTAGTTTCTATGTTAATTGTTGACTATTGATGTTACTTTTGGTTATGATACTTGATACTTGATATCAATTTAATTTCATTTTACTGTTAAAATAGATTGTAGTGTATTGTATGATGTGAAAACTAAGTTGTGTGGTGTTTTTAAAAAGAAAAAAAGGTTTCGTGGATCGGTTGGCAGATCGCAATCTTGATCCGATACGATCTGCTCCAATCTATAAGTTGTGGATCATGGCGCAAATCATGGTTTTGTAAATCTTTCGTGGAGCAAACTGGATCGGCGCCGATCCGATCCGATCCATTGCCATCCCTAATTAGACATACATAATTGGTACTAGTGAGAAACTAATTCAAACAGGTCAAGGATTACTTACATAACCTCTTCACCATTAAGGATATGGATTATGCAAAATATTTTTTTGAGCTTGAAATAGCTCGAGGAGCTATGGGTACTTATTTGAGCCAAAGAAAATATATCTTGGATCTCCTTACACTTACAGATTTAACTTGGGCTAAAGCAACTTCTACACCATTACTTAAGGAGCTTAAACTAACTGCTGATTCAGGGCCTTCCTTATCTGAACGAGATGAATATCGCAGATTAGTGGGACGGCTTTTTTATTTGAATTTAACGCAGCCAAACATTAGATATTCTATTCAATAACTAAGCCAGTTTTTTAACAATCGTTGCCAACCACAATGGGATGCAGCCATTCACCTCCTTAAATATCTCAAAGGTTGTCCTTCAAAGGGGTTGTTCTACACTGCTGATAATAGTCTTAGCTTCCAAGGTTTTTTTTATGCTAATTGGGCGTCATGTTTGGAGACTCATAAGTCATTCACGGGTTACCGTATTTACCTTGGTTCTTCCCACATTTCTTGGAAAACTAAGAAGCAAAGCACCGTTTCCCGATCTTCCACCGTATACCACTTTGGTGCGATTACAATTCAGCCTTACATATTGTCGCCAATCCCATCTTAAATGAATGTACTAATCACTTAGAGGTTGATTGCCATCTTGTTCGCAAGTACAAGAATGGTTTGTTCTGCCTCGACTTGTTCCTTCCTCCAATCAGTTAGCAAATTTGTTCACCAAGCCCCTCGCTGGACCACAGTTTCATTATCTTCTCTCCAAGTTGAACTTGATTGATTTTTATCAAGCACCAACTTGACGGGATGTTGAGTTATGTAGTTGTGTACTCGGTTGTATATATTTTAGTTTGTACTCCTTGTGCTGTAAATAGCTATTATCGATCTAATTAGGCTTTAGCTTACACACGTGGAAGTTTTTTATTGGTAGGAAGCTTTAGTTAGCAACTAAATCAGTTTTACTCTTTCTCCCACTTGCTCGATGTATATATTCGGAACTGATTGTATCATTACAGTTTGTGAGGAAATATACGGAAATTTTTACACTTCACCCTATCAAATTGTGCACTCTCAATACACTGTTTCCAGGAACAATTATTACATTATTCAAAACTTCTGCATTATTATCTTGTATTACAGTCTTTGTTCTTTGTCATCTCCATTCGATCAAATTCCTTGTTCCAACCCGGTTTCTCTAAGAAAAAATAAATTTTAAAAACTTTCTACCAAATATAATAAAATTACAGTAAATGTAAAATAACATGGCAATCTTTCCTTTGCAGAATTATCATGGTCATTACACAGATAGCACCCAGTACAAATAGCTTCAGATTTATATCAGTATCTAGATCTTAAGCGTAATCTTTAACAAACAAATTTCAAAGGTCCCATTCCATCCACATTCATATCTGCCATATCAGTGGTATTAAACTGCATTCTTTGCCAGTCACAGGACACAGTTTAGACTATGTTGCTCTTATGACTCAACATGCCATAAGATTATAATTCTTCTCTTTATTATTTGGAAATTATCTTTTAAAGATTAAGGAACTATGAAACTTCATTTTTAAATCACAATTCAAAACTTTTCAACAACCCTGAAATTCCAAAGGCTACGATACCGTAAAAGAATGAAAGATTGAGAAAAGGTACACGGAGCAAATTCCAAGCGACAGATAACCCCGCAAAACCAGCGCCAAGCACTGCATACCTACATTCTCATAAAAGAAAATATATTATTTAGGAACGTTACTCAACTCTATACAGTCATAGAACTGGAAATAGAAAGCGAAATGGAGGCAACACCTGGTAGGTCGATTGGATAGAGAAGAAAACGAAGAAGTGTGGCATGAAACCATGGCTAAAGAAGGTGACCTGTGAGAGTATAATATTGTCATTTCGAGAAGAACCCTGGGTTTTGCGATATGCATCTGCCATCGCCCGGATGATAGAAATCGCACACCCATTTGCCGATCGATTAAGAGAGGAATTATACCAATCATCCCCAATCCATTGAGATGATTGCTTTTCTCATCCCTGACCTTTTCTTTTGGTTTGAACCCCAACTTAAAAGCTACTTCGCCTGTCCATCCATTTTTTCATTTTAAGTTATTAATACTAGTATAGCACTCATGCGATGTACGAAAAGAATAATGTTAAAAAATATAATAATAGATAAGAATTTGAAACACGAATGGGAAATATTTTACATTAGTTGAAAATATAAAAGATAAATAACGTTAAAAAATATAACAATGTGAATTTGAAAAATGAATGGAAAACATTTGTACGTTAAAAATAAGATGAATAAGATGAAATATCAGGGTTAAATTACACAAATTAATCATTTCAAAATAGAAAATAATAAAATAATAAAAAATCACATCAGCCATTACGTCCACGATTTGGGATGGAAAACTTGGATAGATTACTCTTAATTTAGATAAATATATAGATAGATTGATAGATAGATAGGTTATCCCAAATATATAGTTTTATTTTCATATTAGAAAATCTAATTTATTTTACTAATCTACCACATATTTAATCTATATATTAATGAAATGAATGGAGCTATGGTATAATCTAATCGCAGTTTTCCCGCTCATTTTGTTATAAGTATGGTTATTTGGGTAATTTTTTTTCTTTTCTGGTAACTGGTGTAGTAAAAACTATTTTTCCCTTTTTATTTATTTATTTATTTACTATTAAATGATTCTTCTTATTCTTCTTAGACTTCTCCCTCTCTCTTATTGAAAAATCCTTATGGGATCTACTTCTCTTTTAAAACTCTTTGATTTATCTTATCTTCTAATTTCCCCTCCTAATAAATTTTTATTTTTTACGTTTTATAATTATGTGATTGTGTTATAGTTAATTTTTATCTACCCCTTTTTATTTTTCATTTAATGGTGATTAATATCATATCCATCATCATAAGGTTATGATTAAAAGATAAACAAATCTATATATTGATTAAATGAAAGCAGTTGCGGTAAAATTTGACCGCAATTTTCCCGCTCATTTTGTTATTAGTAAGGATATTTCGATCATTTGCTTTATTTTGTTGGTAATTGGTGCAGTAAAATGCAATTTTGATGACATCAGACTACTTTCCTCTTATATATATATATATATATATATATTGAATTCTCCTTGTTAAATAGAAGTAAATTAAGAACACGGATAACAAACTAAAGCTCACCTTTCTCCACAATCCAACCCACTAGAAAATGACTCTAGTGCAAGTGTCTTTTCCCTTTTAAGAACAGGAAAATATGACGATGTCTCATCAAAAACCACATCATGAGAAAGACTGAATTGCTTTGCTTCAAGATACATCACCAACCTTTACTACTGGTATCATACTACAGGAAATATCACCTTCAACAACTAATTTTGGTCGTAGATTACTCAAGATTGTTTGTTGATACTCTTCGCCAATCAAAACTTCGTCGTTTGGCAAATGGTCGGCAAAAATAATTTGGGAAAAGTTTTTAGCAACGATGTTGCAGTTGGTCGTTGAATATTGGACTTTCGCAACCAACCATTCACCGTTAAATACTTCATCTGTAACGTCCTAAAATTTCATTTATAATTCTTGAGATTTTTTTTTGGAATTTTTAGGGATCAAATAAAATACTATACTCGATTTTATTGAGGATAAAATTATTTATTAAGAATAAAATATAATATTTTTAAGATGACGATTATCCGCTAAGGATAATTGCGAAGTTTACCCTAGGGTAAAGATGTAATTAAACGAAAATTTAATTGCAAGTTAACCTTTAAGAAAAACTATAAATAGTTGAAAATTAAAATAATTAATATTATAAAAAAACCCTCAAAACCCAGGTAACTCCATTTCCTTTCAAAAAGTGGCTAGCCAGACTTTTACCTGGTCAGCCACCTTTTGATACCTGGCCAGCTAGGTAATATGTCCTGGCTAGCCAAGCTAAGTATCGGCCCAAGGTAACCTACTAGGCTAGCGAAGTAATTTCTACATCATTTTAACGTTTATACTTTATAGTGTGGTTTTAATATGATGTATATACATGTGATGTAGGGATAGATTGTTCACGCAACTTTGGAGATAAATGTGATAACTCCACCTATAATACAAAGCTTAATGTGTTGAGTATATGCTTCTTACGTGTGATATGTAAATGATGCATGTGTGTTTACTCATGTGCATTAATAGATTGATGTTATTATATCGTGCATGATGTGTAGCACGCCAAGCATGCATACATTGAGCATGCGGATTATTAACATGCATGAGGGACATGTCATGTAACATCCCGAAAATTTCTACAAATTAAGGTAAGCAACGAAATTGTTGTTTTGGAAGAATTACTTGAATATCATTGAAAGATTGCTTGAAGATCAAAATATTGTTATTGAATTGACATAAACTAAAGTGTAATGACTTAATTGACATGAATTGAAGAGTGTGAACTTGATTGAAAGATAATGCAAGGGGAAGGACTTCTTGAGCAATTTCCTGACAAGTGTGCTGCGCCACACCGCGCCACTTGTCATGAGGTGATTTGCGCCACTTGTCAAGATATGGTTGGTGCCACTTGTCACGATATAGTTGGCGGAACTCAAAAGTTATTAAAATTAGCTAAATCCTAACTATTATATATAGGAAGCTAGAGTTTCATTTTCTCTTCCAACCCATTGCCCTTTTTTCTCTCGAACTCCAAAATTCGTCCAACTTGGCCAAGGGAAGGAGAAAACCACTAGAAACCCGCCAAAATACTTATTTGTCCTTTGAAAAGAGTCCCTTACCATATATGGAAGGATTATAGCTTGAAAGATAGCTTTAATTGAGGAATATCAAGGCTTTAAGGATACTTCTTCACGTGGATTATTCGAAGAATATTTGAGGTGGGTAACCTAATACTTTGATTCCTTTTCTACATGCATAAAGTTTTGATAAGATAAGTGTGTATTTGATTGATGGTTTCGATGAGACAAACATGGATTTGAATGCATTATTATTGAAAGAAAGATTTGTTTATTGCATTTGTATCGCTAGTTAATGCTCTACCCGTTTTGATTTGCTTTGTGATTGTATGGCCTTGCTGTGTAGTCTTGGCCATCCTGATTTGTTTCCTACACTATGACTTATTCAATGATCCCGGAATAGGGAAGATTAGTGAGATCGGAAG
>CAVNYN010220837.1:0-93128 GCA_963692815.1 Nyctanthes arbor-tristis
ATGCCATACAACAAGCTGGCTTGGTGCCCCCCAACCCCCCCCCCCCCCCCAAAAAAAAAAAAGAAGAAAAAAACTCCCCCAGAAGGACCCAAAAAAAAAATGATTTAATAAAAAAATATACAATAATTTTAAAAGATAACATAATAATACTAAAAAATTAAAAAAACCTGCTAAGGACATTGTTCTGCGTCTCACCTAGAACCGAAATTTGACCAGGGCATAAAGAAAAGTTTTGATAGTATAACTTAGAGATCGTCTCTTCCTATTTAAACTCGTTTGATACAATATCTTTCTAACTCATCAAGAATTATTACCAGTTGTTTGCCCCAAAAAAAAATTACTACCATTTTATCAAGATGTGTGAGAACACTTTAACGTGAGTAATGAGTTTCACATACATATACTATATATTTCCCTTATATTATCAGTGAAAAAATTAATCACAATGTATTGTTTGCTCCAGTTCACCATATTTCAAAAGCAAAAAAGTGAAAAATAAAAAAATAAAAGGCTGAAAGCTCTATGATTGGCAAGAAACGTTAAACACACAATAATTTTCTTTGAGGCTCCCGATAATAATCAATGTATCCAATCAATTATCAATAATGATATAGCATCCATTCAAAATTTGCCTTTTCTTGTATAAATGATATGACTACTACTAGCGGGTAAATTCAAAATTTAAAGTCTCAACTATTAAGCTTGAAGAAACCCTATTTAATTTTAACTAATGAAACTTTTGTAATGTGTTTGGTATTACATGAATGAGTCAATATATATAATAAAGTTAACAGTTCACAATTTTTGTTACCCACTTATATCTTATTTAAATTTGGATAATTGCAATAAATTATGATTATATTTTTATATATAATTTAAATAAAAAACCTAAGCTTTAGACTATCATATTACTTTTCACAAGCAATATATTCACAAATTAACCTCAAATTGCAATACACCCACCCCCTGCTACGTGCTTGTGAATGAATAAAATATGGTAGTTACCACACAACAATATTTACTAAAAAATTATATAAGTTTAATCTAGAGGGATATAATCAAGACAAGTACGAATACTTAAGTGTTCCAAAGATCATTGGCACGCTCTTGAGGGACAGATTTGTCTACTTTTTGAATCAGATAAACATACAACAAAGTGAAGCTTTGTTTACACACCAAAAAAAATAACTTTTAATAGGCTGATGTCGTAAAATAATAGGAATTGATGTAATGTGTAACGTGATGGGTGAAAAAATAGATTTCTATTAGACGTTCTTATGCAAAAAGAACTTGTATAGTGTAATTCTTTAATTGATTTCTCTTCTAAGTTTTCAACGTAATATAAGAAAAATAAGGTTTTTTTTAATTTCATTTTGGATGTTTTAAAACCCCTAAAACAACAAGAAATCAATTTGAGTTTTTTTTCCTTAGCTTAATAGAAAATTTCCAAAAAATATATATTCCTAATAATATTATGAAAATAAAAAATGTCGTTACTTTCTTAATCTAAATAATTTGTATTATGCGTGGACCAAACACGGAGTTACCACTTGGGGACCAAGGTAGAAGCAGTCAAGTACATTAATGACTATCTTGACTTTTAGGTGAAAGTTAAGGGACGGTTTTGGAAGTAAAAAATTGTCAATAGTTGCCTTCGGACGGTCACAAGTATAAAACCCGTGCCTGCCGGCCAAGGTCTGCCATCAAACACGCCGTCGTTTTTTACTGCCCCAGTCGCGTATTTCACTCTACTGCGGTGTATGATCTAACGCTCAAATTCGGATTCACATCTCCAAATCTGTTAATATATTTAGCAGCATTCTCTCTGTTCGTAGGTCATCTCGATCTCCCTTACTGTAAGTGATTTTTAAGTAATCACATTTCAATGTAATTTAGGAATATCTGATATTTGATTAAATTTGAGATCTTAATGCTCCCGATAGAGGTATTTCCATAAACAAACTTTAGTGTAGAGGTGTATGTGAATACAAAAGAGTAGACGATATATTCTAGGAATTAGCTTTTAATCTGGTTGAGGAATGTCTAGTGTTTGATATATGTAGTGTTTGATTCAAATTTTGACTTGTTGGTGTTAATGCAGCGATCTGTGGGTAGTTTGTGGAATGAGATCTTAATTGATTTCTCTAGGAAATGATTTACTAGAATCTACTTTAGGAATATGTAGTATTTTATAGAAATGCTCGCTTGAAGTATAGTGATCTCTGAGTACTCTGTGGAGTGAGATCCTATTGCTTTTGTTCTTGAACGAGTTTATGATTTTTCAAGGAATTGAATCTGCTGCAGGAATGTCTGGTGCTTTATAAATTCACAGCTTGAAGTGAATATAGTATTCCGTGAGTAGTAAGTGAACTGAGATCTTTATGCTTCTGAGCGTGAACCTGTTCATGCTTTATTTGTTTATTACTTCTTTTTCTTTTTTTAACTTCTATTTTGTAATTTTGACTGTTAGGTAGATCACATATTAGCAATCAGGGCTATTGATTAATTTGGATATCTTGATTTTATTTTGTAGTTGAATGGTATTGGTATTTTGCAACTTATGTATATAGCTTAGAGTGATTTGCTTGCTTTCTGCAGATCTATGGGAAAAATTTTCATATTGAACTATTCAGTAGGTTTCTAAGGATTTGAATTTAACATTAGGGTTCTGGCATATATATTTGTTGCGGACTACTTCCAGTTTACATAAGTATAAACAATGTTCATTCATCTTACTGTGGTTGCTTAGGTTTACTTTATCTAGCACATGACCATTTATTGACCGCCTTCTTTTCTTGAGAGCTGGAAATAACTTGTTAGTGGTAAATGTATCAGTTAATAAGTTAAGATACAGTTTAAAAATTTTGTTACTCTGTCTTGATGGCAAAGTATTACAGAAATTTCTTGTCTCTGACCATTCGTAGTGTCTTTATGGGGGTTTAATCTTTTAACATTTTGTGTATATGTTTCAAAGATACATATATCCATTGAAAGTATTTAAGGAAAAGGTTCCTTCAGATGTAAAAAATAATAAATAAATAATTATGAGATGACTACTGTGATTGCTAGATAGTGTACGATACAATCTGGTGAAACTTTGTATTATCTGAACTTCTGATATTTTCGCCTTAATTCTAGCACAAAGGTTCTGATTGCAGTATTATTAAGCAACTAAGACTGATTCAGACATATGCAAGAATTAAGCTCTCTCGGTGTGTGTTTTCAAACCATTGTATTTACTACAATGAGATCGGAAGAGCGTCGTGTAACTGCCTGCAATAGTAAGCACTTAGAATCTAAAGAATTCAGCTATCAAGGAAATGAAGAGGAGAAAGCAATTCTGAGGTTTGTAGGACCAAGGGTCTCCATGGTCGTGCCTTGTCAACTGCATTTGACTTTTTTGTGGGACTGTACAATTCAGAAATTGTCAATGTGCATCAGTTAGCTTTAGGAAGGAATTTTCTTGAGTATATGTATCTTTAAATTGGTAGAGTGAACTGCAAAGCAACTGAATCTAAGTAAATTATCCTTGTAATTTTCTTAAATATAATGTTAACATAAACTTTGTCATTGTTTATCCTTCTTTTCCAGGTATCGACAATCTACATAATGTCAGAGATATCTCACAGAGAGTTCAGTTCCTTACCTGAATTTGAGAAGATAAACGGAAGCTCCAATAACGGAAATTTTATAAAGCCTCAAATTGAGCATAAGGATGAGAACTCTGATGGAAGCCCAAAGAAAAGCATGATGTCCATAGGTGGAACTCCAACTAAGATAGAGGGAACTGAGAATTCAGAAGTTGACGTTGCGAGCTCAGAGGTGGAGTACATTGAATCTGAGCATTTGAATGATGTAGATGATGTGGAGATTTGTTTGAAGGTTCGTTTGTTTTTACATATATATATATATATATATATAAACATATATATTTGTGTGTGTCTGTGCATGTTTGTATTTCAACTTCTTTCTGTAATGGTTGATTCAAGGTTTTTGAATGCCTTTACTTCTGTTACATCCTTGATAAATTTCTCATCTGGCAAGCTACAAATTTAATCTTGCATACCATTCCTATGTTTTGAATTCAGACAGTTTTATCTGGACTGAGCTCCAAGGATTGGGTTTCAGTTTGCGATGCACTCAATAATGTACGCAGATTGTCAATATTTCACAAGGAAGTAATTAGAAACATTTTGTATGTATCAGCTCTTCCCTTTGAATGGAAAAATATGTGTAATGCATTTTATGTTCCCCCTAAAGACTGCTATTAATGGCATACAAATTCCAATGATCAGGGATGATGCGGTCTCGTTGATGGTGAAATCCCTGAAAAATCCAAGAAGTGCTGTTTGTAAAACTGCAATAATGGCTTGTGCTGACACTTTTAAAGCATACGCAGATGACATCATTGATTTACTGGATCCACTGGTAATGTGTTTTCCCTCACATTCAGCTGCCCAGCGCACATTTGATGTATCGATTCCAGTCTAAAATTAGGTTTTGCCACATATTTCAATCCCTAATTATTTATTCCTTGTTTAGCTTGTGCAACTTCTTCTCAAATCTTCACAAGACAAGAGATTTGTATGTGAGGCGGCTGAGAGAGCTTTGATAGCTCTGACTACTTCGGTTTCTCCTCTTCTATTGTTGCCCAAACTGCAACCCTATATTAAGAACAGAAATCCTCGAATTCGAGCAAAGGCTTCAATGTGCTTCTGTCGGAGTGTGCCGCAGCTGGTAAGAACTTTATGTTACATCTTCTGTGACTGAAACTCTAGTTGGTTTTGTTGGTTTTTTATGGAACTTTTTGTGCTTGCAACCTCCCACATTATGTATGCAGCATGCTCGCCTCTACATTATTTTTTAGGGATGATTTTGGTCTCTGTTCCAGCACTTAGTGCTTGTTTGATCCTCATTACGGGAGTCAAATTATAATGGGAAATTTTAATGAGTTGAAATGAGTGGTAGAGATTTAATTGAAGTTTGAAATGTGTGGTGATAGCTGAATGGTTGTTAAATCAATGGTCAAATCAGTGGTAGTTGAAATTATAATAGGAAAAATAATGAGTATCAAACAAGCTTTTAATTTGTAAGTATGTCACATGCTTTGCAGGGAATTGAAGAAACAGAAGCATTTGGGATGGATCTAACTGATTCAAACAGCTGCATCACAGCTCACTGACCAGCTTCCTGAGTCAAGGGATGCAGCTCGTACTTTGTTGCTGGAGTTGCAATCTATGTACGAGAAATCGCATCTTCTGAAACAAACTGCAGTATCTGAGGACCACGAGATAGCCTCATGGGAGCATTTTTGTCAATCAAAGCTTTCACCTTTAAGTGCCCATGCTGTCCTTCGAGTGACCACTGTATCCCAGGAGGGACTAGTTCTGGGTTCGTAACTTCAGTATATGCAGCAATGTTAAGCTGTTATCATCTGGTTCCTTATACTTGTATATACCATTAAAGCTTGGGATATTTGGAGTTGCAGTCGAAGCATCTAGTTGAGGCTTCGAGCTACAGATCATATTTGTTGGTATAATGTTTTGCATCCCTTTCTAGTTATATTCTAAACCAACGATGAATGGTTGGGACGTACATTCTTTTGAATTTTAGTGTTGCTACCTATTTAATCATGTATTTCGCAGTTTTATTGTAACGTTTATTTCTGTATTCTTTTACTATAGCTTGTGTTTATTGAATTCATTTAAAAAAAAAATGTCCTACTAAATTTGATTTCTTGATTCAGTTTGAAAATTTAGCTACAAAACATGCAGAAACTCGTCCCCGAATTCCTTAACTGGAAAATGCTACTCTTCACGCGACGTGTGCCCAGGCCATTTCCTTAGCGTGAAAATGTCTAAAATGCCCCTTTGAGAGTATGAAAATATGCAATAATCTTCTTCTTTTATATATAATAGACACGGAGGGAGGGGGATTTGGTTTGAGATCGGAAGAGCACACCATTTTTAATTAATCACTGTGATATAATTCGAATCACTATATCACTTGATGCTCACATTTGAACCACTACATCATAATAGAGGTGTTTTTTTTATAGAAAGGGTATAATGGACATGTCACTTCAGAAAATGCTCATTTTGCAAATGCCATTGAAGTGTGCCATTTTTTAACTTAACATTTTCAAACCCCCCCCCAACGGCTTTTTTGAAATTTATTACTCCCCACCGACAAATATAGTCATCTATATATCATTTTCGTCCAACTACAAGGATAATTTTCCTATTGCTGTGTATGGAACCCGGCTACCTGAAGAAAATAACCACCTCACATATGACATGTGACGTGGTTGTTTTTCGTTGACAATCAGGCTCTATACAAAGAGCACTATCTGATTCAATAGAAATAAGCGTATATATATGCCCTAATTAATTGAAGTATTTGTTATAATTCCATATCAACTAATTATGCATTAGAACTTAGAAGCACTTTCAAATTCAAATAAGTAATGAGATATAAGGACATATGAAGAGTTACATGTAAAATTTAATATTTCAACTATATTGGCCATCATTTTTTTAATATGTATAAAATTACTACTAGATTATTTTTGTGGGACAAATTAGGGAGTACAAAATTGAATAAAATGTTAGAAAGGAAATGGGATCGATTAGAATGGGGATGTTATTGTTTTAAACATTGATGTCTCAACTAAAATTTTCTTATCAATGTTATGATGAAAAATTTTATTTTGCCTAAACGCATGCCTGTTATTATACATACGTATATATATGTCAAACATCTAAACTCCAAGCACTCCATACTTATAGCCTAGATGTCTGCCATGTGTTACACGCATGCATAATAACATGCATAAATAAAATTCTTGGTGTTAATGATGTTATTGGTTTTCTTTTTTTAAAAGATATTCTACTTCCATATAATAGGTTAAAATTAGGTGATTACATTACTCATATTATTTATAAGAAGAGCCTTAAACTTCTTGAACACATAAAAAATCAATAAATTATGTTTTTAATAAACTAAGTAGTTTTTACTTGTTATTTCTTGTATAAAAAGATATAGTCCCTCCATCCCATACATTTAGGGCTTAGTTGAGTTTTCACAATGACTAAAAATTGTATTGAAAAGATTCATTTTTTAAATTGCAGTTCTAACTAATCCTTATATTTAATGAGTCTTAGTAATTGTAACTAAATATTAAATAGGGGTAACTTAATGATAAAAATAATGCAAGTTAGTTAATATATTTCTATAAAGCAAACAAGTCTATATATTTAGAACATTTAAAAAACAAAAAAAAACAAGCCAATATTTATGGGACGGAGGGAGGAATAAATAAATAAAAAGAAAATGAGCAAGGAGAACATCGTGATTACTGATTACACAATCAAGTTCGTTACATTTGTTTCCTAGACTCCTTCTAAACAAAACCGAAATTTGAAAGTATAGTAATAATGATCATGTGTCACAAAAGTAAAGCTACCATGTATGACTCATAAAAAGTTCCAAAGATAATAAAAATGAAATACATAATTCTCTATGTGAAAATAAAAATAAAACTATCCAGTATCCACGGTCCAGCAAATATCCTTGCCTCCATTATTAGTTATAACTTAGACTCGAGATACCAATCTCGTTCTCTTACCATAATCTCGTCAGATGCGCATATAGTGAGAGATTATTGAATAAATCACATGGAGTTGTCCTACAATAAGACAACTCACATGGAAATTGTCTAATAATCTCAAGCCACATATATATCGGGCGAGATAATCCCGCTAGATGTATAACGGGAAAGTTTTTTGGATCACTCGCACAATTTTTAACATATTAGAAGCACAAAACAAAAGGAGCTTTCTTCTTCTTCATTCTAGCTCATTGTTGTGTTTAATTTCTTGTATTATTGTGCGTTAAGCTTCTATTACTTTGTGTGATTATTAGGTATGTTTGGAACCCTACAGCTTATCTGTATGAAACAATAAAACGAAGCTTCTTACGGGGAAGAAGTGAAGGAGAAGAAGAAAGAGCCGTGTTCAAATTTCCAGTCTTGGTAAAAAAATGTAGACATAATTGTCAAATAATTGGGTTTGAGTAGACATAATTGTCAAATAATTGGGTTTGAACTATTAATTATTTGTAGTTAAAATCAGAGATTCTAGAAGGCGTGTAGAATTAATTTTGACTTGATCATAATTCTGTTCTAATTTCTAGTTTCATCTAAGAATTAATGGAAAAGGAGTAACGTATAGAGTTGTTTTCTAGGTGTCGTTATAACACTTAACGTCTTATGTGATTGCATAAATGTATATTATGTGGCTGCGTGCGTAATAATACCAAGTATATACAAATTAAATGAGTTGTGCGATTTAAATAAACAGGCCTATTAAACAGTTTAACGAAATTGACACGTGACACTTTTAAATCAAAAAATAATAGTCAAATGAGTTACACGTTTATTTTATCACACTCTTTGTTTAAGTAGAATTATTCTTAATAAGATGGTACCATGAAATATTGAGATCCACTGTCACTTCAATGACGTTTCTATATCTCCCTATCGTGTATATAAGCAAGTTAATTTCTACCCGTAAAATCTATATGTAGTGGGATTTTAAATCTTCCACTTGTGTGTAGAGTGACCTTAATCAATTAAAAGAGGATGGTGGATTAAACACGGCCGTACGTACACTTTGGTGCAAAGTGGGTTGTTATTCATTTTATCCCAACAATTCTTGTCTTCATCGATGTTATGTTTTAAAGATAATAATAATCGTGTTCATGCCAATATGAAACAGTAGAAGCATAAGCAAAGTTATATTTACTCACTAGATGACGTAATGTATGGTTGATATCATTTTATTTTTCAGAATTACGTTATTTGAACAAAAAATAGATACAAAGAAAAGTTAAACAAAACTGACGTATAATAGGATGTTAATTTTTAACATATCAAATCACTTTTTTAAATCAATAAAAATCGTATAAGCGATATATCTATTTTGTCTAACTCTTTGTATTTTCTTTTGTTTCAATAAAATTATTCTCTTTTTTATCAATATAATGGATATTAATGGCATCTAATGGTATGTGCCATTTATTGTGTCATCTAATGTGTCAAAATAGTTTACTTATGTTTGTGTGAATAATTCTAATTGAACAAATAAGTAGACAAAAAGTGTGACAATATGAAAATGTGATTCATGTGATTACAATTGAAGAAAATGTTAGAAACGAAATGGTATCGACTAGAATGGGGATGTTAATTGTTAATCTCAACTGAAGTTTTCTTAATTTTTTTTTATTTAAAAGATATTCTACAGTCATATACTCGCTTAAAATTAGGTGATTACATTACTCATATTATTTTTAAGAGGAGCCTTAAACTTCTTGAACACGTAAAAAATCAATAAATTATGTTTTTAATAAACTAAGTAGTTTTTACTTGTTATTTCTTGTATAAAAAAACAAAGTCCCTATATCCCACACAGTTAGGGCTTATTTGAGTTTTCACGACTAAAAATTGTATGGATAATTATATTACCACTACGGTTTTTTATCCGTCCACTACATTTTAGATACACTCCAATTAAACATTGCTTTTTATAATTGCACCAGATTTATTTTACAAATATAACCTTACCCTAATTAAAAAGTAAACAAAGAAAAAAAAATATAGGAATAATAATATGTGCACCGCAATCCATCTCTTCCTAAATATCAACCACAAATCAACCACAAATAACTACAGTTATGCCACATATCAATCACTACGGTGTTCATCGCAGCCATCTCACCCACCATGCTCATAGAGAAAGTTAGGTTATGCCACATATCAATCACCACGGTGTTCATCGCAGCCATCTCACCCACCATGCTCATAGAGAAAGTTAGGCACTAAAGTACAAAAAATTCAAATAATTGTAGAAAGTTCAGGATTTTAAACAATTAATCACATACTTGATAACAATTTATAATGAGTTGAACTCAAATCATCGATTCATGTGTTTATATTAAGATTTGCTCATTAAAAAGTGGAGATGGGGCAGTGGCTCTGCCGGAAGAGAGTTTGGAAGTAGAGGATGAATTATGAAGCTCAATAGGTTTGCTAATTAGGGATTATATTTTTTTTATAAAAAATGAAAAGTTAATCGAATTTTGTCAATGTTTCAATGACTACTTCACACTACAAAATAGAATTTACACTATGGTTTGAATTCGAATCCTAACATATTAGAAAAATGTATAAAACAGTTGTGGTGGACCAACAAGAAATAGGCAATAAAAGTATGGTTAATTATGTAATATTACTTAGGTTTGTATTGGTAAATAGAAAAAATACTTAAAAAATGTGGTGAGCAAAGTAATTATTGTGATGGCAATAAAATTGCCCAAATTGTGTTGGAAAGATTCATTTTTTTAAATTGCATTTATAATTTACCTTTATATTTAATGAGTAGAATTTAAATTTAGTAATTATAACTAAATATTAAATAAGGGTAACTTAATAATAAGAATAACGCAAGTTAGTTAATATATTTCTATTTCTATAAAGAAAACAAGTCTATATATTTAGAATATTTAAAATAGAAAAAAAAAGTCAATATTTATGGGAAGGAGGGAGGAATAAAAAAATAAAAAGAAAATGATCAAGGAGGACATCGTGGTTACTGATTACACAATCAAGTGTGACATATGTTTCCAACACTCCTTTTAACAAAAAACGAAATTTTAAAGTATAATACTAATGAAATGGCGGAGTTAAGAGTTATTAAAGGACTGAGTCAGAATGATGAGCCATATATTACGCAGGGCTAAATTACCTTTATGTACAATTTTTTTTTAAAAAAACAAAGTAAAAAAGAAATTTTTCCAATTTAAGAGGGGTTGGGCCCGGCATGCCCCCACCCCCACCCCAAAGCTCCGCCGGGGCTGACTAATGATCATGTGTAACAAAAGTAAGCTCCCATGTTTGACTCACAAAAAGTTCTAAAGATAATAAAATTTAATTTTACGGTTGTGTTTTGATACATAATTCTCTATGTAAAAATAAAATTATTCTCCCATTTTTTTATCAATGTAATGGGTATTAATGGTATCTAATGGTCTCTGCGCCATTTATGGTGTCATCTAAATGTGTCAAAATAGTATAGTCCTGTTTGTATGAATAACTCTAGTTAGACAAATAAGTAAACGGAAATTGTGAAAATATGAACATGCGGTTCCATTGGCGGAGCTAGGAGCAAAATTTAATAGGGGCCAGTAGCAAATCTTTAACTAATAGGGTGTGACTTATTTTATTTTGTTTATTTTATTTTTTCCTTCATAAAACAAAATATTATAAAAGTAAGAGACTAATACAACTTTCTTACATACAATGTATCATTATTAGTTTCGTCGGATATATTTATCTTTATGTACGCATATAATTTCATACAATAATCTTAAACAATAAATTCTGATAATAGCATTGATAACTTTGTAATGTTTTCGTAGTTTGAATTTCTAGTACAAAACTAAATTTTAATTTATCTATTTAACTCTTTAAACCCATATTTTGTTTCAAATTATCATTACAAAACCAATTTTAAAAAATATTAAAAATAATTGAAATTAAAAAAAAAGAGTCAAAGTTATTGTGGGCCACTGCCCCCAAAGGCCCCTAAGTGGCTCCGCCACTGTTTGGTTCATGTGATTACCATTGAATAAAATTTGATATGATGTGTTAAAAATAAGATACTATTATGTGTCAATTTTGTTTAAATTTATAAATAGATATAATATATATGTATATATATTTTTTTCAAATAGCACAACTCTATTTGTATAAACAAAATCATGCGTGGGAATTAAAAAGTGAAATAATTCTACATTTCATTTGGAAACATCGATCTCTTCATTGTAGAAGGCACGTAAATTAGTAGAGAAAAATGAGCCATATGCCGCAGACGCTGAAGTTTTTTCCCCAGTATTCCCTGTTTGCAAAGTCAACATATATTATTTCATTTCATATATGCAGGTGTCAATTCAATAATTCTAGATATTGCTGTGATTCCGTCGACCACATAGGCGGCCCTAGTAGAGAAACAGCCACTGCACTAATGTTTTTTTCCCGAAATTAATTTTTCATTAAAAAAAGAAATACAGTCGTTCAACTTATGAAATATGGGCAAAGAAAGGGGGCCAGGGGTGGTTTCTGAGCAACGTACGCAAATGACCACCCCCACCCAAACAAAAACGAATAGACCTAAGGGACATATTCACTAATGACCCTATGACAGGAAAATAGACTAACAAAGACACTGACAGAGAAATACGTAAACCATTAATTTTCTTCATAATTAACAACCCAATAGACTAACAACCCACTCGCCGCTCCGCTTTGCCGTCAGTTTTTCTTCGTAATTAATTTTCTAATACTTCTGGATCCTGTCTCATATGCTATAAATAGTGTTAAATAGTATTAGAGGTGTCAAAACGAGCGAGTTAGGCTGGCTCGTCCGACTACCCTTGCAGTCGGCACGGCCCGCTATGCAAAGAAGCCCACACATGCGGGCTTCGCGGTCCGCACTGGATTTTTTACACGACGCTCTTCCGATCTCAGCGTGGCCCGTGTGGGCCACAGGTTGACCTAGTTTATATGGGCCTCTTTTTTTTTCTTTTTTAACCACATTTCACATTTAAATTTTATAATAAATACATTACAATTGAAATACTTTAATGATAAATTTGCCATATTTTTTAAAGATGTCACTAATTTTTTAGATTTTAAATTCTAATTAAAAAGTAAACATATAATAAGATAAAATTAAAATTTTTAATAATAAACTTCAAATATTCTACTTCATATAAAACATTGAAATTCAAATATTGTTTACATAAATTTATATAGCCAACAAATAACTAATTTTAACGCTTAAACTTTAAAATTTAGAACATAACGACACAAATAATTGTTTATTAATTTGTATCATTATAGTTATAGACTTATAGTATATCTCAACTATTAACATAATGACATGACATGATAATACAATATAAAAAAAAAATTTAGAACTTTTAGCCAAAAATTGGCGCCTACAGCACCTTGCTGCCGGAACCTGCTGCTTGCAGCAACAGTAGGATGCTGCAAGGCAGCTCTTTACCTTTTAAAAAGGCAAAAGGCAGCCCTTTTTGCCCTTGCTTTTGGCCTTTTTATGGTAGAGAGCTGCCAACAGCCCTCTGCCAAACTTTTTAAATCGTTTTTTTAACCTAGGGGCTCGGAACCCTTGAACTGGACCACCCGTTCACCCCGAGTAATGGCTCACGAGTTGAACCTGCCGGTCTCGTGCTGGCCCGCGGTCCTGGGCTTTAGCTTGCCCATCTTGACACCTCTAAATAGCATCCTTTCAGGCGAAAGTTATTGAGAACATGATTGTCAAAATTGTGATCCAAATCATACGATTCTGCGTTGTTGGAGAGAGACGTGTAATGATAAAGGATTTCAAGATGTGTGTATATACAAATAGTTTGATCAATATATATTTTAAAATAAAATTAGAAAAATAAAATGGACACAGTCCCAATCCCTAGTATATGGTATAACCTGGCCAAAATTTTGTTCCAGTAGCATAGCCAAGTCTCTTTTATGTGGCGAACACCATTTCTATTCTCATAATAATCACATTCTATATTTCCGAAAGGAAAAATAAATAAATAAAAAGTAAAAATTTTGTGGTCTTATTTTTCCATCGCTTACAGATCGGAAGAGTTATCTCTTCTACCTCACATTTTTATCATCACTTTTTGATCATCATACTTACGTTCCTCCTAAACCAACACATCAGCTTGGTATCCTCCATTGCCTATTTTGTTAATATTTTTAAGATTATTTCTACCTCTCTCATTTTTCTAATTTTTTCCCGCACTTTGTTTCCTTACTCTTCTTTATCTTTTGCTTCAATTAAAAAATAATCATTTTTTTTCTCCTTTCTTTCTCATCCATACCATCTCCTCTTTTCCCAAATTTCCCGGTTTGTTTCTCATTCAACCTTCCGTGGGTCTAAATGACACAATTAGACAAAATAAACGGTAAACCAATTGAAATCATTAAATATTTAGTAAATTTTATATCTAATGAAGCTTAAGATCCGACTAAAAATCAGGAAAAAGAACAATTATTTTTAAGTACATAGTGATAAACAAAAATTTTCCGGCCGGAAATGTCACAAAATTCAAAATGAATTAGATCGTGAAAACTAAAAATTGAAGCACGAAGACAACTTGAGTTTTTTTCCCCCTTTAAAGTAAGTAAGACGACTTGATGATTATATATCATATATATTATATACATCCAAATGAACCACATTCAGCATATTTATATATCTCAATTTTTTTAACGGAATACGTTAATATATAGTTGGCACGTCGGATACATGGACTTGCTAAGATTGTGAGATTTGAGAGTCTAACATCTGGCATTTTATCATTTAATTGTGTTTAGTTTATACTATAGATTTAATTAATTTTAGTGAGCTAAATATACAATGTAGGATTATGGTGATATGAGAGACTGAGTTCTTTATCAAAATTATTATATAAGCCATAGCCATTGCTCAGCGAAACAGCACATTAGAACTTTGCATTTTATTATTACTAAGTAAAGTCAAATATAAGGTGGTCTTATAGTCCACACCATAGGTGACCTAGGCGGTCGGTTGTAATGATTTTTTATTTCAGTAAACGGATTGTGATTTGTGATGTCTTTGTAAATTATAAATAACCTTTAGCCTTGAGTAATACCTTGGGTGAAAGTGATTTTTTGACCTTGTTATGATCATAGGTAGAACTCCTTCCAACATATTTGAGTTTTAGGCTTTTTTTTTTTTTTTAATTCAAGAATTCAACTTCACGGCTTTAGAAAAAATAATATATTATTATCTCCTCAATGAATTATTTTTTACCTGTTTCGAACCTTCGATTCTGTTTTCACTCCACCTTGTCACCTATTATTATATATAATTAATTAGAACCAGGTTAAGCAATTTATATACGCAAGCACATCTTTGACATGACAGGTTGCGCGATTTCTACTGTCTTCATTTTCGGTGCCTTTGGCAACTGCTTATAAAAATCTATAATAATTTTCTAACATTGACGGATGATTACGTTACACACGTCATACAGATAAAGACAATAACTTTTTAACACCAACCAATATGCGTGCTGTTATAACACTTACAAAATATTTAACAACTTAAACAGATTTAATCTATTATATAATATTATTTTATTAATTTTACTTTGTTCAAAAAGTAAAAATTAAATCATAATTATTTACTTTTTAAAAAAATAATTAATAAAATTATGTCTTATAATAAATTATAATCTAAATTATAATTCAACTTCCACCTAAACACATAATTAGTGTTACATGTGATTATATAGCAGACATCAATGCAGCTATATAGAACGTTAGAGGCCATAAACACGCTTACATATAATAGTGTTAGAAATTTTTTTACGAACAACAACCATTATATACGGCTAGGGAGGCCATGGTGGGGTCGCCTCCAATAAAGTGGAATTTTTTAACTTATCCTGCTAAAAAATATATATATATTCATCTCAACCCTCCTAATAGTATTTGACTCGCCACTAATTATATATGTATGAGGAAAATTGTATGATCACGTCGCGTCTCCACAGTCATAGTAAGCCTTTTTATAACATCTGCCAAGTGCAACGTAGCTTCTCCTGTGTTCGAGGGTTGATGCTCTAGAGAAAATCTATCAAAAATGACTTCTCCTCATATAATTTTGTTCCCGTTCATGTCTAAGGGCCACACCGTCCCAATCCTTGACCTCGCCCGCCTCCTTCTCCACCGTGGCGCCGCCGTCACCCTCTTCACCACTCCTGCCAATCGTCCCTTCATCTCCGCCGCTCTTGCCGACACCGCCGCCTCCATCATCGACCTCCCATTCCCCCAACACATCGACGGCGTACCCCGCGGAGTCGAGAGCACTGATAAACTCCCCGATGTCTCTCTATGGTATTTATTAGGGATTCCCACAAAATTCATGAAACCACACTTTGAGAAAGCATTGGAATCTCTTCCTCGTATCAGTTTCATGGTTACTGATGGCTTCCTCTGCTGGACTCTGGATTCAGCCCAGAAATTTGGGATCCCGAGGCTTGTTTATTACGGGATGAGCAATTATTCTGTGGCTGTTTCACGGAATGTGTCTGAATTCCGGCATGATGTTCTTGCAGCTTTCAGGTCGGGAAGTAACCAATTATTTACCCTTCCACGTTTTCCTTGGATCAAAGTTTCAAAAGTTGACATAAATCCTAAATATCCAGATCCTGAGTCATTAGATAAGACAGAGCATGAATTTCTCTTGGAAATTTTTCAAGCAACGGAAAAGAGCTATGGAATAATCGTTAACAGCTTCTACGAGCTTGAACCGGTATACCTCGATTACTGGAACAGGGAAGCAGGGCCGAAAGCATGGTGCGTCGGCCCTCTTTGTCTGGCGGCGCCGCGGCAGAACAAGTCCGGAAATCATCAGAACCGACCGTGGGTGCAGTGGCTAGACAAGAAGCAAGAAGAGGGAAAACCAGTCTTATACGTGGCATTCGGGACACAATCAAATGTTTCAATAGAACAAATGAAGGAGATCAAAACCGGGTTGGAGAAATCAAGGGTGAACTTTTTGTGGGTAATTCGGAGGAGCGATGAACAGGATGATGACTCGTTTGAGCAGAGGGTAAAAGACAGAGGAATGGTGGTAAAAGAATGGGTTGATCAGAGGGAAATTCTTGAACACTCGAGCGTTCAGGGGTTTTTAAGCCATTGCGGATGGAATTCGGTGATTGAGAGCATATGTGCAAAGGTTCCAATTCTGGCGTGGCCGATGCTGGCGGAGCAACCGCTGAATGCAAAGATGGTGGTGGAGGAGATTGGGATCGGGCTGAGGGTGGAGACTTCCGATGGTGAAGCGTTCGGGTTTGTCAGATCAAATAGTTTGGAGAAAGTGGTGAAAGAGTTGATGGAGGGAGGGATGGGGAAGAAGGTGCGGAAGAGAGTAAAGGAGGTTGGTGGCGCCGCCGAAAGAGCGGTGGCGGAAGGTGGCAGTTCGTGGCTAGCCTTGAATGAGCTCGTAAATGAGTTGCATGCGGAAACAAGACACTGAACACTATGGAGCTTCATGCTTGGGTTTGCGTAATCGAGTGTGATTTTGTATTGAAATTAACTCTTATTTAACAGAAGATGTAAATACTCTCGTTAAATAGGGTGAACAAAATCATACTTTGCATTATCTACCAAACTTCTCGAGCAATTTTAGGGGATATAAAAAGAAGACATTATTAAGTGACATTTTCATATAGCACACATTGATTAAGTGATGATTATATAATTATTTTTTCATTATTTAATACAAGTGTATTATATAAAAATGTCACTTAATAATGTCTCATTTTCACACTCGGCGTGATCTACCAATCTTCTCTTCCCTATCTTTTTTTTTTCCGTTTGCTTTCTATTTTTTAATAGTAAAATGTATCTTTGTTTCTGCTTAGTAATAATACTATCTTATTTTCCAGTAAAAGCAATAATATTTTATTTTATTTTATTTTATTAAGTGTTTGGCAACTACCACATATTATAATTTGAATTATAATATATTATACGACATCATTTCATTAGTTTTACTTTTTTCAAAAAGTTAAAAAGTAAAAGTCAAGTCACAATTATTTACTTTTTACAGAAAACAACAAATAAAATGAAGACACGTAGCAGATAATAATTTAGATTATAATCCGTAATAGTTGCGAAACACTTTGTTAAATTTACGCTACACTTGCTAGGTAACTTCTTCTTTCCGTTAACAATAAGGGCTTGAATAGAAATGATTTTATCAAAATCTAACTCTCGCAAAAATCTATTTTCACTCGTATTTTTATCTATTAAAATAATTTTACATGTAAATTTATAATTTTTTTTTCACTTTTTAGCTACACATTTTTTAAAAAAATATTTTTTATAAAATCAATGCTTAAAAATCATTTTTTACAGTTAACTATTTATTGAAAGATGAAATATGACATGCTTCCGCACCAAATGTTTTAATTTATCTTTATTGAATTAAAATATATTATTATGAAGACATATAAAATGTATTTGGTAATTATGTAGATTATTAATTAGTTTATAAATTGCTATATCATATTATTTTATTAATTATCTTTTATAAAAAATAAAATATTACTCTTAACTTTTATTTTTTAATTTTTTAAAAAAAATAAAATTAATAAAATAATATTGTATGATAAATTATAATTAAAATAAATAATCTGACAAGTTGTCAAATCCTTTGATGTATCGCCTCTGAGTGACATGATGAGTGACCCGCCCAACAGATGGAGAGTAATGTTATTTTTTATTTTCTTTTAATCAAAAGTGATCTAAACTCAAATTTTGACTAGGAAGTAGGGACCCACGGACTAATTATCTTTCCTACCTATTATTATTACTACTCGCCAAATTGAGGAAATCAGGTAACATAATAAACATCTTATCAAAATCTAGGAAAGATGACAACTGGTAGACTGGAATCTAATCCGCTATCTTACCCGCACATGTGCACATTGTCTTGTCCGGCTACGAATCAATAGAGGTAGGCAAGGGGCTCCAACGTAAATTCCCAACTATTTTGGTGGGTATGCTTATATATTGCTACGATCGATTGCCGACAAAAAGAGGCCCTCTAAGTTCGGGCAAACATTAACGTCCAACAGAACCGGCTTACTGATAAAGTGTTTGGCAATTATATGAGATTATAATTTTAATTATAATTTTTAGTGTTGTGTTATTTTATTAATTATTTTTGTAAAAAGAAAATAATTTCGACTTGATTTTTACTTGTTGACTTTTTAAAAAAAGTAAAATTAATGAATAATGTCATGTGACAGATTATAATCCAGATTATAATCTCTTGTAGTTGTCAAACACTTTCTAAAAGTGTCTTGTCTTGTTATTATTACGAGATTTTTCATCCGTGCGATGCACGTATAGAGATCTAGTAAAAAATTCATACATCAAAAGTAGTTTAATAAAAATTTAGACACTTGATGTCATAACAAAATATAAAAACTATTACATTTATAAATCTAATTTGTATTGTAAAAAGAAGTATTGGATCAAATAGTATCAAAGCATTTTTTATAATAAAAAATTTTGTCACATGCATCTGATCCAAATAGAATTTTTATTTAAATGATGCAATCTCTATGTCTTGAGATTAAGAGTCTCGTGTCACTACATAATGTTGTCGAATAATAAAAATTTTGCAACAATATTCCAGGAATATTGATCTTTAACTTCGACTTATGGCAGAAAATTATAGAGTATCGTATCGCATTCAAAATTTTGAATTTGTAAAGATTTTTAGTAGAAGTTATTGTTAGAATACGATGAAATGATAGTATGATCATCTCTACGATATATAGAGGTTAAATTTTATTTAAAATTATATACTAAGATAGACATTAAATGCATTTTGAACCCTAAAATTATTTATTTACTTTTTCTCTTCAGTAAAATGTGTCATTTAGAGTAATCACTTTCTTATTATTTGAGACTATAATTTAATGATGATAATATAATAATATAGCATTAACAAAGTGACCTTCTTATAATTACATATAACTTTTGTGATATAACTAGAATTCTCACTTGTGCGTTGCACTTGATCTAAAAGTAATAATAATCATAATAATTCAAGGGAGACATATTTATCTAGTATAAAAAGTGACATGTTTAGTTGTTAATCATAAATTGGATGATTGTGTGCTTTCAAATTCACCATTTGTATATAAACAATCAATTTGTGTTTGTCAACTAACAAATATCAGTTATAAATGACAGATAAACATGTCTACTTATAATTACTCTAATAATAAATGTCAATAAATTTTTATACAAAAATTTAATAAATTATCAATATAGCCAGTTTAGTCATATATTAATATTATAAGACATAAATTTTTATAACAAATCTATCATATTTTGATTTATTTGTCGGTAACACTTTTTGTACTAGTTAATTTTTTTTTTTTTTTTTGTAGACATTGGATTATGGGAAGGGAGAGGAACTAATATTAGTTATTCATGTCAGACAAATATGTCTTAATATAATTACTCTAATAACAAATGTCATTGAATTAATACAGCTAGTTGAATCGTATTAATATTTTTATATTTGAATTTATTCGTCGGTAACACTTTTTGCACTAGTTATGTTTTTATACAGTAGGTATAGGGGAGTGGATGGGCATGTGTATTTCAACAGGACCTCCTGTCTAGAATATGAGAAACTTAACCAACGTAACATTTGTTTTAATTACAACAGCAGTTAATTATGCATATTTAAATAAAAATTATTTGAGATGATTCAATAAAAGATCGGAAAATGTTTAAAAATTATTGAACAACTATTACAATGCAACTGTATAAATATTTGGTCTATCTCTTAAATAAATAATCCAACTCCAAATACAGTAAGATCATATTTAAAATGACAAATTGAAATTTTTATTTCATGAAAATTTATCAAAAAGTTTCAATTTATATTAATTACAGAATCGGTAATTGGAGTACTATAATTTTAAAGAAATCAAATTTGATTATTGCACTATGATAGCTATATAAAAATTTATTCAAACATCATTAAAAGTTGAAATTTACAATGACGTTACAAATTTTTAGAAATTTATTCGTTTACAGACATACTATGCATGCGTTTTCGAATTATAAAGATTACTATTTACTTTTTTTGAAATAGAACTCTCAATTAATTTCGTGTTTGATTTGATAAATGACAGATCCGTAATTTAAAATAGTTGGCTAAAGAAACTACTATGAATTGATGATTGAATATGGGTTAATAAAGGGAAAAGTGAATATCATTTAATAAATTAACATAACAATTTTCCAAAAAAAAAAAAAAAATAAATTAAATGATGTCACCAGAAATCTTATAAAGGTAAAAATCTTATAAAGTTAGAAATTTCACAGAGTTAGAAAATGAACGAGAAAAATCACCTTACTCTTACACACACAGATTTTGTGACCTGTGACTCCGTCTCTCTCTATTAACATGCTTGTCTCCCTTTTCAATAGAGAAACAGTCTCACCGTGTTATTTTTCACTCCATTTGTCAACCATTTAAAAATGATGGTATTGCCTTACGTGACATTTATTTCTTTGAAATTTTGTTATGGGCCAAGACTTTTAATCTGTTTTCTTTTCTTTTTTTCCCCGAAATTTTATGCATAAATGGATCGATGCTATTGTACCCATATAATCGCCCAATACCTGATCGGGTAAAATTTTTGGGTTCTTAAGCTTGACAGCGTATTGATAAATCATCTCATTTATAAACAAGCTAGTCATTCTACATTTCTATACACTTGTCAACCACTTATTTTGACGTTTTTCAACCCGTCAAATTAAGCCACTGCTTTTTACGTTTTAACCAATTTTAAGATATCAAAATTTAAATTTTTATAGGCACATAAGGAGTGCTAGGTTGAAGTTAGATAGTGAAAATATGTAACTATAAATATGACTTAGCATTTCGAACAAATTATTATATAAGAACTTTTTTTGTTTGAAGGGATATTATATAATAACTTAAAAACTGTATATTTATATATATATATATATATATATATATTTAATTTGATAAAACGCTATATTATAGGAGAGAGTACCTATATGTCCAGTACAAAACAATTATATCTTCTCAAACTTAACTAAGGATGAATTGAGTATAACGGACAAAGTAACTAACACGTTGGTGAGAGCCCCCCTCAATTCTCATAGCTAATTAGAATTCCTTAGAACTGAACTTCTAATTAACTAAAAATGTTCAACTACTAGTTGGTCATACCATTTTGGTATTGTGGCTGGCCCCCTCCAAGAAAAATTAATCAAAATTAAGTAACTCTATCTCTTTGCTAGTGGTTGTTAGATATAGTCTCATTCTCTTATCAAACGATTAGCAACATAGTGTGAAAAAAAGCATTAGTCCACTAGTGATTTCTTTCACATTTGGTGGCATAACGCCGCCAGATATTTAGGAGGAGATCAAATTTAACGTCAGTTGAACACACACCCACATAAAGAAAATGGGTAATTTGCAACAAAGGTCCCCAACCTTGTATTTATTTGTACTTTCATCTATGACTTTTAAATCTAGACGAACATGCCCCCAACCTTTGAAAAATTAACGCAATCCACCAAAATGTATATATTTAATCATTAACATGCTAGGGTACACCATTGCCTACACTCTTTCCCTACAGACGCTCTTCCGATCTCTTGAAATTAAATTTGAAATTTACATCAAGTAATAGTACAAAAAAAATAGCTTATGACATATGAAACATAATTTGAAGTTTTATTATCATGCACTTATAAATTTACTGTGTAAATGTACCACTTTTCTGTAATTCATGTAACGCAAATTTTAAATTTAATAGATTAATTATAAAAAGATTTCATTTAAATGGTTGTCAAACAAATCTTAATATTTTAATGATTAAATATATGCAATTGCGTAAGCAAAGCTAATTTTTCAAATGTTAGGGGCCTGTTAGTCCAGATTCTAAGGTCAATGACGAAAGTGCAAATAAATACAAAGATTAAGAACCTCTGCTACAATTTACAGCAATTTTTATGGAACTAGATCTAGCTCACGTATAGGGCCCAATTATCTATATAAAAAA
Source organism: Nyctanthes arbor-tristis (assembly GCA_963692815.1). Classification (NCBI taxonomy): domain Eukaryota; kingdom Viridiplantae; phylum Streptophyta; class Magnoliopsida; order Lamiales; family Oleaceae; genus Nyctanthes; species Nyctanthes arbor-tristis. The sequence goes on from CAVNYN010220837.1 coordinate 22,753, forward strand.
AATCTACGTTATGAAACCACATGTAATTTTACAAAACTACAAGTGATTCCATACATGTAGCAGTTTTTTATTGATATATAGTCACTCTCTTATAAAATCCCAGACGACACAATAGACAAATGGTTCCAAATGAGGAAGTAGGAAACTGAATACAATTAGCCCAATATGGGTCCCAATAAACTCTTGGCCACAATGAATCACACAGATTAGCTAATATGTATACGAAAATCTGTTTGCTAATTTAAATCTAATGTGATAAATTTCATTAAAAAATAAATAAAAAGACGCAATAAATTAACAAGGAAAAATAATGTGAGTTATTGTGTTTATGAACTACGTATGATCAGGAGTCATTTTAGGTTGTCCTAAGTTTGTGATCCTTATGGTGAAGTGATGTTGATGTAGGCATAAACCAGAACTTTCTACATTTTGCGGGGGATTTATATCCGAACAAAGATGCAAACGTTAAACTCCTTTTTTTATAGAGTCATATAGGGCTCAAGTCCAACTACTAATGAAAAAGAGTTAACTCATGAATAGGGACGGATCCAGCCCACAGGCTATTTTTTTTTTTTTAAAGTAAATTTCGGTCCAAGAAAAAATATTGTAGTTAAATTTAAACCCACTCATTTAACATTCTTAGAACCAATCAAAACAACAAACTTAAGTCCAAATTCAAAACCCAGCCCATTAATCATTATCTCTAAAATCAAATTGGGTTCAACGACATACGATAGAAAGACGACTCTTTAACTTCTTATGTATTCTACGAGATTGCTTCTCATGTGTTTTACGCGATTGCTTGATAAGAATTCAAGAGTATATGCGACATCCTTAATCCTTCAAGATTAAAGACTTGATTTTTTACGCTTCTTCTTCTTGCATATTCAGTTTTGCACACGTGAATATGGTGAGTTTTTCTATTTTTTTTATATACTTATTTAGAATTTATGATTCTATTTTTTATATAATGATTTGGGTTTAATTGTTTAGAAAATTAAACTGGGATAATTAAATTGAAATATGAATTTTATACTTTTTTAGTTACATGATGAGTTTACGAGTTAAGACTGTTTAATTTTCTATGACAAATACTATGGTTATCTACATTGAGAATGTCAGGACTTTTTTTGCTACGTTGAGACTGTTTAAAATGGAAAATGACTTTCTAGCAAATACCATAGTTATCTACATCGAGAGGGAGATTACTCATGCTCTTGATATAAACCTATTTATTTATTGACAAATTTGATCTTTTGCGGAATCATAGAATTCGACTAAAGTAATATATATAAGATTTTCATTTTTTGAGATGACTCAATCCCCTAATTCCCAATCACATACAGTCATGTGGTAATTTCCATCCCATAAGGAGAGAAGTAAACTCTCCATAAAAAATCACGGATTGTCACACACATGTTATGACCTGATTTTTAGGCAGAAAATACATTGTTCTCATTTACGGAATCCATATGTTAAGTATTTGTCGTTATCAGTTTCTTCACACGCACATATACATGGAACCTCAGCTGGTTTGGAGTACTTGCTAGCCCCGATATGAGCCAACCCAATTGCCGATCATTTCATCAAGGGTTGTGCTATATGAACATAAACAAATATAAAAAGTTTAATAAAACTAACATATAGTACAATCTTATTTTTAACACATTACATTATTTTTATAGTAACAATAATTACACACAACACTTGTTAATTTTGTCAAATATTTTGTCTCTTTTTTTGTCCAACAAGAATTTTCCTTTCATCAATATCCATTCAATTGTCTTTTACGTTATTAATATAAATTGACAAATGTCTTCTTATTATTTGCACCAGGCGTTAATCTCTCCAGAAAATGCTCAAACCCACTTAGAGAAATATTCTCTATCACGTAAATCCATTCTTTCTTGAGGAATGTATGTTTCTGGAATGGACTTTTAGTTTAGTTGACATATTTCTATTGTGGGAGAGGGAGAAGATACACACGAGCATTTTTTAATTATGTTTTATGTACAATTTAAGGATCTAAACATGAGAATTGTGACTCGAATTTAAATCAAATAACCCGTTTAAAAGGTACCTTTACTGTCAAGACAAACCCTCTTGGTGAGAAATGAAGGATATATAGAGGATTTGTTTTTTTGTAACAAGCCTTACAATAGGGAGAAAAATCCATGGGTGGAGATTAGAGAAAATTTCACTCTAATCAAAAGACGTAGCAAGGGGAGTTTTTTTGAGAAACATTTATGGTACCAAAAACTTTACTATATATTGTGGCATATAGATAGTGAAGTTCGATATACATATATATATATATATCATATCATATTTATTAGATTGGGTTTTTGAACAGAGCTCGATCTAGTGTGACTTAACAGTTTTCTATTGATTTTCGAGTTTATAACCCGATTTCATAGAAAAATTGACATATATAGATTCATTTGAAAATTTAAAAGCTAATTCCCAGCCCACTCCCTTCACTACCGCCGCTAACCTCAATATTTCTTCACACGTTTCTTTCTCTCGAATTTGTCACACTGCATGTTTTCAAGTCGGCTCAAAAGAAGATTTCCGTCCTTTAAAAAAAAAAGGAAAAAAAGAAATATTTCTAGCGCTAAACTCTCACAGAATTTGTCAGTTTTTGTAAGAAAATGTTAATTAAACTTGAGAAGCATTTCAAACAAACATTTGTATAAACTTTACCATCTTTTGTTTTTTAGGTTGCTTTCTTTTTCCCCTTTATTTTATTTTATTATTTCAACTATATATATGGTTGAAGAAATGCTAGAAAGATCAATTTGAAGCACAGGAAATTAAAAATGTCTCTTTTGTCTTACAATCCAAAGCCACATGTGGTGGTGTTTCCATTCATGTCCAAAGGCCACACCGTCCCCCTTCTCCATTTGGCTCGCCTACTCCTCGACGAAGGAGCCGCCGTAACCCTCTTCACCACCCCGGCAAACCGTCCGTCCATCGTCCACTCACTCTCCGGCGACGTTACCATCTTCGACCTTCCATTTCCGGCGGACATACCCGGAATCCCGAAAGGAGTCGAAAGCACCGACAAACTCCCCTCCATGTCTCTATTCATAGCCTTTGCTGAAGCCACAAAACTCATGCAACCCGACTTTGAAAATGCTCTGCAAAAACTTACAGGCGTCACCTGCGTCATCTCCGATCAGTTCCTCTACTGGACGGTGGAATCCGCCATGAAATCCGGCATTCCGGTGCTGGGTTTCAATGGTATGAGCGCCTATAGCTCTGCCGTCAGCCGAGATTCCAGTGTGAATGGGTTGCTCTCATTGCACGAATCCGACGACGAACCCTTTACTCTCCCAAACTTTCCATGGATAAAACTCAGCAGGAACGATTTCAGTGAGCCCTTTAATAGACGAGACCCCTCGGGTCGGTATTTGGAATTCATCCTTGAAACAGTAAAAGCCATGATCAAAAGCCATGGAGTTCTGGTGAACAGTTTCTACGAGCTTGAGCCAAAGTTCATTGACTACTGGAACAAACAGAGTGAAAGCAGAACATTCTGTATCGGACCCTTGTGTTTGATTCGATTACCGAAAACAGAACCAGATTTGCACCAGAAGAAATGTCAATGGATTCAGTGGCTGGATCAGAAATCGGCTGAGGGGAAACCAGTTCTCTACGTCGCGTTCGGGACCCAGGCGGAAATATCAGAAGCCCAATTACTCGAAATCGGTCGTGGGCTGGAAGAATCGGAGGTGGGCTTCTTGTGGGTGGTGAGGCAGAATGGAAGTGAACTAGGAGAAAAATTTGAAGAAAGGGTGAAGGAAAGAGGATTGGTGGTAAAAGAATGGGTTGATCAGAAACAGATTCTTGAACACAAAATCGTTAAGGGATTTCTGAGTCATTGTGGCTGGAACTCGGTGTTGGAGAGCATATGTGCTGAAGTTCCAATACTGGCGTGGCCGATGATAGCGGAGCAGCGGTTGAATGCGAGGATGGTAGTGGAAGAGATCAAGATCGGGATTGCCACTGAGGCAGTACATGGTAAAGGATTCATGGAGGCGTCGAGCTTGAAGAATAGTATAAAAGAACTCATGGAGGGGGCCAAGGGGGACGAGGTGAGAAAGAAGGTGAAGGAGGTCGCAAAGGGCGCAAGAAAATCCATGGCAGCCGGTGGCTCTTCTCGGCGGACCCTACAGCAACTCTTCGAAGAGATTCATCTTCAAACTAAATATTAAATTTTATGTTATTTTACTGCATGATTTAGCATTGATTGAATAATAATAATATTTTAGCAACATAAGTCGGGGAGTATCGGACAAAAAATTGTAGCCTTGGTCACTATCAAAGTAAACAAGTCCAAATAGACAAGTTGTAGTGTCGTCCAAGAATGTAGCATGTGGTGTCAAACATTTGGCTGGCAGGTTTATCAATTCAATTTGTCTACAATATTATATGCCGGTGGTCAAAAGCAAAATTTTGAAGCCGTGCCCAACATTTAAAGATATACGTAATGAAGCTATTGTTAGGGGATCATTTGGGTGCTGCTTTCTTTTTATTTTGTGTTAATTTGGGGAAGATTTCTACTGTTGAAGCTGAATTGCAAGCCACCTTAATTGAGATCAAGTCATGCTTGCAGAGAGATTTTTGTATATTTAAGGTTGAAACGGATTTGAAGTTTGCTTTATAGCTTGTCCAGGTCAGGTCAAGGGCAATGGCATTTGCAATGTGTTTTGGCAGAGCTCAGAAGTTTCTTAAACCGTCATGATATTTCAGTTGTACATGTTTTTATTTTATTGCTTTATCATCTTGCAAGCATATAGCTTGATAGGTTAATGATTGCACAAACGTCCCCCTCTTTTACATGTAAATGGTTTTGATTAATCAATCAAATTCATACTTTGAACTTGGATTTCCAGATCGAGATATTCCCTTAGAAAAAATAAAAATAAAAAATGAAGCAATGAAGGTTATGTTCAAGAATGTGGAACGGATGGGATGAGATCGGATTAATAGCAACAAAATCAACATATACCTATTTGTTTGATTGAAATGTCTAGACAATGAAACAATTGGGCATCTTCAAGAGTCTTTCTAGAAAGAGGAGTACTCTCCCTCCAATCAAGAGCGGCCAAGTAAGGGAGTGAGGGGAGAGTACTCATTTCCCTAGAATTTATGGCATCTGCAATGCTTACAATTTGAGACATTGTCCAGTTAAGAGAGTGACACATTTTTTTCCAGTCCCATACTTTTTTATTTTCTTTTATTAGATATCTCATATGTGCATTGCAGGAAAAAACGACAATTATAAAAAATTATAACAGCATCAATAGCACTTAAATAATAAGACATCAACATTATTAGTCAACATTTAAAAAGTATCTTTTGTGCTATAACATGATTTTATTATTTTCATTTAGTTCGAGTTTAGTAAGGCCTCTTGTATACTAGTTTTAAAATTTAATGCGTGTGTGTTTGTTTGTTAATTTTTTTTTTTTTTGAAAAAATAGATAAGCGCCCAAGCAATATTCATCAATTAATGATGACTTTTTCCAAAATATATAATCAGCATTCATTAATTACTAGGTAACAATTATCCTAAAAACCAAAAATTTAATGTAGCTTATTTTCATAATGTACACAATTTGAGGGTCCTTTATATACATATTATAGATAAGACATAATGATTATTCCATACATTTTCTCATCGTTCTATTAATTGTAATGGATCTTTACTTTTTACCAAGATGTAGCCAGTGATGGAGTTTCTAGCAGACCCCAATAGTAGTGGTTTAGACTGTAGTAGAATAAAAATTCTTGATTTGCCACTATTTTGTATATAGATCATCCGATATAAATCAATTACATCTATTACCTCATCAACGTACTTCATCTGCATATTTTTAAAGCCAGTTTGTTGCTCTTAACATCTATCAATTGACAAAAGCATGTGTAAGGGATAGAAATACACAAAGTATTAATCCAATTTAGTTACCAAATAATAAAAAGTAATGAATATCATAAATTGTGAATTATATGAGTAGAACCTGTACTTAGGATGAAGATATACATGCTCACTACTACTCACAATCTAGAAGTCATCTAGCAATTAAGTGATCATGTCTCTTGAATTTGCAATACGTGAGATTCTATTGGATAGATAAACTGACAACAAAAATACAACGCATCTAGAAATTCAATGAACTCATCGAATTATCACAACAAACCCATATCTCAAAAGTTTGAAGATAAGTGATAGATCAAATTATTCTAATAAAATTTGAGAAAGCAGCATGTAAAAATGAAATAAGAGCCAAAAAAGGGTACTGATATTGTTTCAAATGAGCTATTAATCCAAATATATTTCTCTTGCATTTATTTATTATTCATTAAAATAAAAACCACTCGTCTTATATAATATGTATGATTATATCATATCCATATATTTGCTCTCTTTTTCAAATTGAATAATGCCACATGTATAGATGATTATACAAATATGTTTACAAATAGGTAATAAAATTATATTATTTTCCATATATATTTTTTCTTTTAATGCACAACATGGAGTGAAATTACAATTTCACCTCGTTTTGGTAGAACATCAGTACATTCATATGTAAAAGTAGATTAATCTGTTCAAAATTGAGTCTTAAAACTACTCAATCACCCCAATATTTACTTGACGGTATTTATTTAGTCCATTCCATCCATATCCATTCATTGTTTTTATGAATGTGTTGCCCATAGTGATTTTCAACTAAACTACAATATCATTACAAAGTGTCATTTCTAAAATAAAAGCAGTATGATATTGTACTGCTTTTAGAATATCGATGCTAAAAGCCTCTAGCTAATTCACGGAATTTTTTTATCCATGGTTCAATTTGGGCATTTAGATCAATTACAGAGTATAATTTCGGTATGCCTGGGTTAACAATTGTTATTGAAGGGTTAAGAAGGAAGATTCGAGAAATGAGCCTCCAAGTTAGCAATTCAAGAGAAAAACGCCTGTATCCAAATACAATATAATTTTTCATTAAAAAAATTGGAAAACAAAATCATAAAAATGACATAGATTACCTTTTCTAAAAAAAATAGTAAAATGACATCATCATTGACACAAACAGAAAAGACGGGAAAAAATTCTATTAGACCTTGCTCTTCTTATTCTTCTTCTTCTTCTTCTTATTACGTACTAGTTGTATACTCGTGCGTTGTACATAATAGAATTATTAACAAAAAAAATGCGCAGTAATTTGAAAAACTAAATAACATAATTTTATTGTGTACTACTCACTCATATACATATGTTACTAATATACATAAATAGAATCAAATTGAAAAGTACAATATTTTCACATAGCACAAAATTAATTAAATTATCATTTATTTATAAAATAACACTATTAAGCAATAAAAATGAGAATGGGGAATTTTTATAAAATTAATTTCATATGGAGTATGGAAACTAAGAAACTATGAAAAAGAGATGATATAAATTTATAAAACTCTAAAATAACTCAACACTCACATCCTTATTTAATAGGGTGCGGATGATATTAATTTATGAGAATGGATTATTTTCCACATTCATTCTCCACCATATATTATTGGGAAAATTATTTTTCACATTTTCTCATCACTATTCACTAAATCTACTCTAAAAAGTTTGAAGTACACATTCTTCTACTACAAAATCTCCAATTACAAAAGACCCAAGTGAACCAATATTAAAACAAAGGATAAATTCTACATGATTTACCATTTACCCCTAAAATTAATTTTTAAACAATTTTTATTCTAAAAAGAATTAAAAGAATTTTTTATTTTTATTCTAAATCATTATCATTAAATATTATTACAATTGTATCTACTCAATTTAAATTTTCACCAATATATAGGTTCCCAGAGAAAACAAACAATAAATTAGGTAATGTACTAAATATATAGTCCTATGTTTTATGACGTGTAGTTTATCGTATTGAATTAAAGTAAAAGTTTTGAAGCTATTTTAATTTTACGTTATTATTATATATATCATCAATCTCACGAGTAGCCGAGATAAGAAAACGTTCCAATAACCTTCTACTTGAAATTTGTTTATTAACTGTCAGAATATTAAAAAAATATTATATCTTTAAAGATAGCCTAAAAACTAAAAGGATATATATATAAAATATTAATGGATAACAAATAGTCTATTATATATAGAATGAAAGATAGCCTAAAAACTAATAGAATATGTATAACAAATATTAGTAGATAATAAATAGTGTATTATTTATAGAATGAAAATATATAAATTTTTGTATATTATTATAAAATAAAACAATTGTAAAATGTAACTAATGGAAAAATATTTTTTTGAAGAGAATGGATAATCATTATTATTCTTACTATTATTATTGTTAATATTATGAAATAAAAAAATAAAAGAAGCATATAAAAGTAGGATAGTGACTTTGGCAGAAAAACATGCATATGACCACTAACTTATTTTAATATATATATATATATATATAAGATAAGATAAGATAAGATATATATATATATATATAGATTTTTCACTTTTTTTAAAGGGTTTTTTTGCACCTAGTGTCTCGAACCTATCAACTTTTATGGATTACGTCTCTAACCTTTATTTTTCCTTCTGTATGTCCCCAACCTTTAAAAAAAATCCTCAATTTCGCCTCTAATGACGGAAACAATCAAATTCACCCGTTAAGATTAGGGGCATGTTCGGTAACATACAAAAAATTAATATTTTAAGTTAAAAATAAAAAATAAAAAAAGAAAAAAATGGGGGAGTCCTTCTGCCTCAATGGCAGCAAATGGCAGCCTAGCTGTGCTTGCTACCAAAAATGGCAGCAAGCCAAGGGGGGAGTCTCCCACCTTGTGCTTGTTGCCATTTCCTACAGCCAACGAAAATGGCAGAATTCCCACTTTTTCCTTTTTTTTCTTTTTTTTTTTAATTTTTAAAATTAAAATATTAATTTTTTGTATGTTACCAAAAATGTCTTTGACCTTAACGTGTGAATTTGACGGTTTCCGTCACAGGGACGAAATTGGAGATTTCTTTAAAGGTTGGAGATGCACAGAAGAAAAAATAAAGGCTGGGAATATAATCTATAAAAACGTGAAAGGTCAGGGACACTAGATGTAAAAAACCCTTTTTAAAACCATTTTTCTCTCATTTATTCTACTTTTTTTAAAAATAATTTTTGCATCATTTTTCATCATCATTTCCTGCATCATGTCTACATCTAGACAACAATTTGTACATTTTCTATTACTATTTTATCATTATTTTTGAACTTTTTTTACCTCTCTTCTCTTTTTTATTTTTTCTGACATGTTTGCTAAATTTTTTTCCATTCATTTTCAAATTATTATATCTATCACTCTACATTCACATTGGACAATAGCATTAAAGATGCTCTGCTGTGGAACATTTGGTAAGGGGACTAGGGCAGGAGCATTAAGGTTAATGTATGAACGGGCCTGCCGAGCAACACTCTACGGGTCGAGAAGCTCCTTCCACTTTTATGGTCTTTTCAATCCTAAAATTCAAAACTTTGAAGTGCGTCAAATGTGATGAAATATTGAGGTAAATATTTAAGCTTTTAAGCTTTTTGTTTTTTTAATTTTGTCCCTTGTGAGAAATTAAGAGAAGAGGAAGCTTTTAAAGTATAAATGGAGCATTTCAAAAAACACCTGGCACCAACAACAACAATTAAGTAAATATATGTTGAAAATGATTTATTACCAACAAATTGGTGCAATATTATGCCAATCAACAATTAAGGGGAAAACATTACCCGCCTATTTACCACGTGTCTTTTTTATTATTAAATTAAATGTATATTTAATTACGCCTGCACAATATATTTAGAAATAAAATATAATGGTTCCTTTTTTAATTGTTAAATCACATACGTGACCACATTGTTCAACCTTTCTTTTTAGAAATAAAAATATAAAATGGTTCATTTTTTCGGTTCCACCAAAACCACTATTCTTGGCCTTTATTTCCTTATTTTCATCATCAAAGTTGCAAGTTTAGAGGCAATGCCCTACCTTTGCTCCCAATACCACAAACCAACCCCATACCATCAGTCATGTGATTCATGTCATTTCTTCATCCTCATGACAAGGAACATTTTGTAAACAAATTTTGTAAAATCAAAATAATAACTGCAATAATAGAGTTACAGTGACAGTTTCAGCCTAAAACCTTAAACTCATATGTACCCGATCGGAACAGAGTGGGTATTACTCGCCCCGTTCAATAATGAGGTGAGTATATGGGCGAAAGTGTTCGCCCCGAATGATTAACGGGATTGGGACGGGTAATGCTTACCTCGTCCCACCCCGACCTATTACCCAATAATTTTCTTTTCTTTTTTTTTTTTCAAAAATAGTTTTAAAAAAAAATTGGGAGGAAGATTTGAACAAAGACACTTTGGTTTAACTCATAAGTCCCAACTACTTTGCCCTACATTTTTTTTCCTTTTTTTTTTGGGTCAAGATTTTTCACTTTCCTTTATTTGGTCATTTGGTTATAACTTAGAATTTTATGTTTTAATATGTTTTGATCATTGCGTATATTTTGTTAAATGATAGATTAGTGTTATTTTGGTGAGTTTCATTTTATTTGAATTTTTTTTATATGCATTTTATATATTTTTTTTTGAATTGTGAAGTTTATTAGGATTTTTGAAAATGGAATGGGTAACGGGGTATTTTTCACAACCCAATCCGACATGAGCCTTACGCACCCTGTACCCAATTGAATCGGGTATAGGGAGGGTATGATGTGGGGTTATTACAAATGGGCTCGGATATGGGAGAGGCCTACGTGACTTGAAAACAACATTGCCGTGTGAACTTTTACTTAATTTGTCATGGCACCTCCTTATTCTGGCACCCCATCAACTGCTATTCATTATTTTGGCACCATAGTGGTACAAACGAATGTACTAAAAAAATTTTGTTTGGGTTGCAATGTATGTGATGAAAGAATGAAAATTTATGGTGATAACATAATCAAAATTACTAAAGAGATAAATATGACTCCTACTAAAGAGATAGTTAGAGGGGCTGCTTTTGTTAGATATCCGTCACGTGAGCAGTAAGGCTCCTTAGCAGGAGATAGATAAGGCTCTTTAGCTAGACTGATAACATAATTGCTTGTAGATTTTTTTATCGGACAATGCTACTTGAATAAAAGTCTATACAAAAATTCTAATAAAACTGACAAATAACACAATCTTATTTTTCAACACATTACATTACTTTTACATGAACACCAATCACACATCACACATGTCCATTTTGTCTACCTTTTTGTACCTTATTTTGTCCAATTAGAATTATTCTTTTTTATTTTGTCCAGAGGAAATTAGATTCTATTTGTTTGGCAGTGCTTTTTGGCCCTAAAGAGAAGGATTATGCTATGTTCCCACTTTATTCACACCAGTGATCATACCTCGGTCCAACTTACAGTTATACACTCGACAAAACAAACCTCCCCTTTTATTGTTGTAAAAAAAACAAAATCCCAGTTTTAAGTAGACTTGGCAAAAGTCTGTATGGTCTAATGGCACCCTGATATGTTTCTACACTCTTTACTAGGATTCAACTCGCCTCTCCTATAATCTCTCTGTAATATATATATATATATTTTTTTTAGAAGAAAAAAAATTAGACTTGGCAAAGTGGCTCGTAAACCAAGAGTTCAGCGAGCCAGCTCACGGCTCATTGAGCGTTGCTTGATTTGGGCTCTCTGAAAGGCGAGTTTGAGCCAAGTGTGAACACTTGCTCAAATTGGCATGCCGGCTTAGCTTGCCTCTTGGGTAAGCCCGAACTCGAACAAACTCAGCTCGTCAAAAGTCCGAGCTCACAAGGCGGCTGGGGCTCAGCTCGCAAAATGCAAGGTCACGAGCCTAAGCACAACACATTTTCAACTCAGCAAGCCAAATTTGGGTCGTCAAGTTTTGGGCCGTGCAAGTCTAAGCAGAGCACGAATATGGCTCGACGAGCCAAACTCAGCTCGTCGATCCATTTTGCCAAGCCTAGGATTAAGTGAGGAGATAGAATCATCAATCATCACACCTTAATTCAATTTATAGTTACACCTTTACAAATGTGATGCGGGGTGTAAAATAATGTGTGAATATTATTCTAAAGGGAAACGTTACAAGTACCACTAAATACAAAAACTTTCCAGACCAAGGGTAAAAGCTCATGTGATAAAGAGCCGCCCTTACCAAGACGAGATTCTGATTTGAGTCTATACCCCTCTTTGAAACTCATCCAATTGTATAAAAAAAAAAAATACAAAAACTTTCCCATTGATACCATTTTTCCAACGCGGATAACTGGGAACACGAGTAAAAGTTTTCGGCCAATAATTCATTTTTGACCGATCCATAGTGTTGCAATGTTGATCCATCTACGAGTTCCCATTTACTGCTTTTCTCTCAAACACGAATTTACCAAAACTTAAATTTCTAATGCTCATGTAAGTGTCATTATAGTCCCTCAAAATCCGATATAACTATATGTATATATGCTACATGACTATATATATCCACGTGATGTATATATACGTAACATTATTCTAGTGAAAATGGCAAAATGGTAAGTTTCTTTCCAGGGACGTAGCTAGAAGATAGTAGAAGGAATAGCCGAAACTTGATGACCCATAGCCAAAACACTAATTTTTGTTTTCAATCTTTCAAGGGTGAAGAGATGAGTTTCTTCCGGAGATAGGGGTAGCCGCGGTGGAGGATGGCTACCCACAACAACGCTCCATGTTTCTTCCTATTTTAGCTTAACGAAAAATAATAGTTCCACATAGAATTTTTTTTTTTTTTTTTTACACAATCAATGTGTGTCATTGAACTGTGATGCATTTAAAGTGATATAATGTGTGAAAAATAAGATCTTGTCAAATGTAATTGCATAACGAATTACATAAGTTTTTTTTTTTAATAAGTGTAGAAGTCTGGTTGAAAATTTGCTACAACACTTTGCTGTGTGGTGATGGAAATGGGCCGGCCCGCTTAGGTGTGTATTGAAAGCAAAGATTTTTTTCCATTTTTTCCTGAGTTTATATCTTCTTTGTTAAGGGAGTTAAAATGCGAGTTTTTCTATGACGAGATATGGTTCCAAAATTAGAACTAGATATGCTAATGTGGCTCCCCATTTCAAAAGTCTCCCAAAAAAAGCACAAATTACATGAAATGTAGGGGTATCAGAGACTGCAATTCACAGCCGTTCTAGCAAAGACTATAACGTTCCCTACCGGCAGGAACATTGAGCGCACAATTCTCAACTCACCCTCAATGACAATCCTACACTTGAAATCTGATGCTGCTCTTGAACTTGCATTCTTGCATATGAGTACAGCCCCTCTTTGGCCGAGTTTTACCACTTGGAGGATTCTGGGAAAGTCATTTCGCTGGCAATCCACAACCAAGAAATCAATGCCTTCCAAGTTCTTGACCACATCCTCTGCCTCACCAATGATTACTTGGGATGACACGTCGGCGTTTTCCAATATTGCTGCTGCGTACTCTGACCTTGATTCTTCATCAGACTATGTAGATATGGCTTCCCCCGCCATGTCGGCTGGCTATGGCTATACCGATGCTCGTAGCAATTGCTCTACCCCGCCGCCATGTTTCAACTATTAGCTGTGCTTTCCACCCGGTCGCCACGGTCGAAATAAGTTCTGCTATCGCCACGCAGAGACGCTTTTTAATATGCTGATTTGGGGGTTTTGAAATTGGAGTGGTGCGCCCATCACTTGTAATCTAGTTCCAATTTTGGAATTAGATATGTTTTCTAAGAAAACACTGTTAAAATACTGCCTCAATATGGGAAAGGTTGAAAATTGATAATATAATACACGAGATGATATAACATTGACATGACGATTGCACATTAGTGTGCAGAATTTATATGAGTTTCATCTGTGGAAGTAACAAGCCAAATGTGAGAGTTTTGCAAGGGTCATGAACATTATCTGCCAAAAAGAAAAGGAACTTAAAAGCAATTTCTGCTTATTTCAAAGGGGGAAAAATACTGATTTTCAAACCCTTTTAAGCTTATCCAACCCCATATATACCCCTGGTGAGTGCCCAAGTAGAGGCCATAAATTGAAGAAGATCAACGTCTACCATGGTGGCACTCTCCTTTCTCCAGTCTAACCTCAATTCCTCTGGAAGTACCCACCTTATCTCATTCTCCTCCTGCAAATCCACCTCCCCTTTTTTGCTTTACTTTCTCCATCTTTACCGAACTCCCACGAGGCCTCAGGCTGCAAAATCAAATGGGGTTTTTTCTTATATGGAAGAAAACAATTCTATTTCCAGTTTTGCCAACAAGGTCATCGGCTCACTCCCTGTCGATGGGCTTGTAGCTCGGATTTTCAGTGATGAAGGAGGTGTTGGAGGTGATATTATTGATTTTGCTGAATTTAGAAGAAGGGTTGGGAAGAAATGTTCCATTAATGATTCTAGAGCTTTCTATGAGTTCCAAGAGCGACGAGGCCGGGTAATTAGTGTCAATTTTTCTTACTTTTTATCTCACAGGATCTGTATACATGGTTCTTTTCATTCCAGTGCTACTTGTTAGGGTCTAATAATTTGTGATATTCTTAATTTAAAATTCGTATATTAAATTAATAGTGCATCATGTTTATGGATGACTAATTAGTTTGAGAGCCTAATAAGCTCAAACGAGCAAGCAATTGATCTCCTGAAAACGCCAAACGAACAGAGACTTAAAGATTGGCATGGTCAAACGTGTCACTAGGTTTTCAGGCAGGAGGTAAAATAAGGATAAAACGTATAATAGTCTAAAAGATTGTACTTGCCAGTTGCCAAGATTCAGTGCATCATATGTACTGTGAGCTATGGTCTTGAGGCCAATCTTGTCTGAAGACGGAAAAGTAGTCCCCTTTAGGGCACCCTGCTAGGCTTCCTATCTCTATATACTAGTGAGAGAGTAGATCAAGAAACCAAACTTTGCAATGCAGGTGCAGGACACCTTTGGAATGATTACAGCTGTGTTTTTGAAATTTTAATCATCATCAAATTACTAGTTTTTAACCTGAGTGTTATTAAGATTCTGGTGTGGTTATTGTTTATGTGTAGGCAGGGGATCCTCTGTATGTGCTGCTGTGCTGTTGGTTGGCTGCAGTTGGAGCTGGTTTGCTCAAATCTGAGGAGATATTAGAAGGGGTTGCAAGGCTTCGGCTTTCAAATGACATCGAATTTGAAGAAGAAAATTTTATCGCGATGATGAACGAGGCTAAAGAGGTTAGTTCATTGAGTAGCTTTACAGATTAAATGTCATTAGGAAAATGTGGTGATAATTCATTGGTCGAGAGAAACGGTGAGTTTTGCCACTCGCGTTCCCCTTCAGGATTTGGAAGACGATAATTGCAAAATAATCTCTAGCTGATCATACATACCTGCTAAATATACCAACGGTTCAAGTATGCTAAACATTATACAGATACAGACTTGAAGACTGCCACGCGAACCATATGCTCGTGGGGTCATCATTTATCAATAGTCTTTCTTTTCTCCTCCCATTTGTTAGTTTATCTCAGAAAGAATAGAATCAGAGACAACCTATAGGGCTTTTGATGCATCGTGTTAAATGTTGACTTGCTAATGCAACATGTTTGTCATCCTTTCTGCAGAAACGGGCGAAACTAAGAGCTCCAATCCCATCTATTCCATTGGAAGTTCGTGCAGAGAAAGCCCTTGAAGCTATTTACGTGTGTTGCTTTGGGAGAGACCAGTTAAAAGAAGAAGACGAGAGATTACTATCTATCATGCTCACTGCCGTCTTCCCCACAGTTGGGCAGCCGCAGATTGAAAGGATCGTAAGTGATAAGGCAAAGAGAGTGGCTGAAGGAATAGATGAAATCAAAATTCCAGAGCCTAAGCCCCTATCAAAAGAAGCCGTGCAATTGCAAATGAAGGACTTACAATTCCTTAGACAAGGAGAAGAGTCTCATAAGATCCGCTTATTTCCCAACTTCGATGTGAAAGCAAAATTGGCAAAATTCCCGTTCGTTTTGTGTGGCATTGAATATTGAAATCTAGAGCTCAAGGAAATATACTCCCAAAGTTGGGACTGTCAACCTTTACCACAAATAAATACACAATCTTCAGAGATAATATATCGAAAATTATTATAATTCCAAATGAAACTGAGAATGACCGGAGAAACTGCACTTTGCACATAAGATTAACACATATGAAATCTCATAACAGGGATAATGAGTGTCTTTTAACATTTGACAACCGTTTTTTCCACATCATGTATTATCGAATGGAGATGCAAATATTCTTATTACTCCACCAGCTATACAGACAGCCGGTTGCCACGGAACAGTTGGCAGTTCCTATTCATATATATATGATCCTCTGGATCCTTCACAAACTTCTGATGCATCATGCGAACAAGTGGACCAGAAAAACAACAAATTTATCACCTTGACAATCTCCTAATACCACATTCTGCCTGATTTAAATGATTTGGCCATATAGAAGAAGGAATGGTATTTAGAGCGGTTACTCCTCCACAACATTGACCAATTCATATTCCACCAATGACAGGTTATTATCTTCCTTGACAGTGAAGCTGGCTGGTTCAGTAACTTCTACACGTCCCCATTTATCAACTGCAAGTCTCATTGATCCCTTGAACATGTCGATTTTTGCATTTCGCAGTATCACAGTAGCTTCAGGCTTCATCAGATCCACTGCATGATTGATGTGTCACCAAAAAAATACAATTAGACTTGCAAAAACATGTTGGACAAACCGCAAGTTCCACAAAAAATGAAACAGATAATTCTCATCTACAAGAGAAGTATAAGTTCCCAAATTACCCATTGCTAAGTGGTTGTTTGATATCCATTATTGTGCAAAATTTGGGGAAATTATAATGAAAGAGGTAGAATGTGCATTGGAAATGTAAAAATGTTTGAAATATGTTGCTGTAATTGAATAGCTTTTAAATCAAATAGTCAAGTCAATGGTGAGTAAAATTATAATTTAGGAGAATAATAAGAATCAAACAAGCTCTGAGTTGACTGCCCAGAAATCAACGCTTCCACGTCAACAGATTGCAAATATGGGCCAAAATTGCCATCGGCGATAAAAAGAGAGAGAGAGAGAGAGAGAGAGAGAGAGAGAACACAGGTTTTATGCATTATTGTCAATCAGGATTCTGATTGAGTTAAATCATGATCCATGAATCAGATAAAATAATAAGACTTAGTAGAATATTCACTGAAACACCATAATGATCAATTATGAGTAAAAGAACAAAAGCTAGAGAACCATAAATAAATATATTAAGCTAAATTTAAATCCATGACATGATCAGGAATTAGTAAAGGGTAAGTCACAACCATTCATGGCAAAGGAAGCGCATGGTAAGATCTATGTCAAAATAATCTAAAGAACAAAAGTCAACTGTGTTCAGTTCTGCTACATTGTCAATGTTCATGAAATGCACCAATGATAATAACATGCGGAGTCTTTGTAAATGTTCTGTAACTAGCATATACAAGAGAGAAGAAAAATCGACAAGAAAGTTATTCAGTAAGAAAAATTTGAAACTGCAAGGGTTGAGGTGGGGCATAGCAACTACAAACATGCTCCGCGAACAACATCAGTTAATAAAGGAACTTAGAACATCAGAAAGTTATCATAAGACTATAAAGGCCATAACTCTAATGATAAAAAACCAGAAATTGCCACTATCATACCTTGCTCATTCCTTGCTGTAAAAACAATTGTCCCAGTTTCATCTCCGACCAAGCATTCAGCAATTCGCATTTGACGTAGTTGGGGTCCATCTGGCCTGCCCTTCTGCAATACCATATTGGCACTCACAACCTTCACAACAAGATTGTGTCCATTAGTTCCAGGCCCCAGCTGATCAACTTTGGTGAAAACTGGCTTTCTCATTGCTGATTTTGTTTGAGCCATAGGAAACAAACCCTACACATGGCAAATGGCAATAAGCAAATAAAGTATTCCCGTCAAAGCATAAAACAATGAATATTTTACTTTCAAAACGAAAGCCAGCAACAATCTCTTCCACCCAATCAACCGCCCTCTCCGCCTCCTCTCCCCATCAGGATACATAATATTCTTTTTTCTCTGATAAAAGTGGTTCTCTATATATTTGAAGAATACCAACAAATTTTTCATCATGACATAGCAAAATGCGGATAACAACACGGTAGAAACTACGTTTGCATTAATCAACCAAATTTTTCTGACTTCCCTCAGTTCTTTTTTTTTTTTTTTTTCAACTTTTCTAGTAATGTGACTGGTAACTACCGTACTACAGGCTACTTTACTAAAAAAATTTTCTTGAGTAAATCGATTGCAGCTTTCTAAACCTCGTATATGCAGGCATATATACCAAAAAGTATACATATTATCACAAACGTAATCTAAAGTACCTGAATCTACAATTGCCAACAAAAGGAAAAAGGATGTAATCAGATCCCAAGGATATAAAAACTTGTGTTAATAATTAATAAAGGAATTACACGCCACCGACTTAAACGCAGGTGTCAAAAGCTCGACTCCTTGCGAATCAGACCATCGAAAAAAAAAAAATGTAGAAGAAGCAGAATAAACACTCCAGAGATAAAGTACAAAATCAGATATGTGCGAAAGAAGATATACGACAGTAAAACCCTAAACTTCGGATCGAACTAATTGAGAATGAAATTCTCTAAGCAGGATACAAGATAAGAGAGAAACGAATTCGAGAACGAGAAAATAAATGAATTACCTTTCGCAACAACGAACAGATCGAGAATTGGGATTCGGAAATGCTGGATTGCTTCTAATAAGGAATCGGCCTCAATAAGAAGTTCTCTTGGATTTTGACCGTTGATCCACCGCATTTTCTCGGTGAATATCCTCCGTCCACGTTGCAATGATCTCCCCTCTGCCCGTGCATTACGAAAACGCGTTTAAGTGCTTTATTAAAAACATGCTTAATACAAATCAAGCTTATTTAGCCCACTTGGTATGGGGTTGGATTGACGACTTGTTTGATTCTATTTATCAAAACATATTATAATTTAACTTATTATTGATTTAATTATTGACTTGACAACTATTTTTTTATAACCGTAAATTTTAAATTTTTATTAAATCTACACCACTTATTTAATTTCATTATAATTCAATTTGAATAACTAGATTCAAACAGCCATCGAGGCGATTTGATCTTGAGGTTTATTCTATTTATTATAAATTTATCTTTACTCATTATAGATTCCTTTACAATGTACTTAAGTAAGATTTGTATTCATGTGTATTTGTACAATTAAAATAGAGACGGTAACATACTTCTTGAAAAAATTAAAAAAAAAAAAGAAAAGAAAAAAAGAAAGACGTGCTTGTGAGTTGAGACCAATGCCAAATCATCATGAATTGATAGTAGTAGTGTGTCATGTCATTAATTACATAAGAGTTTGTTTTTGGGAAATTTATATTAAAAAAAATTATTAATTCAGTACCAACTATATATTTTCAGCACAAAATAAATTTTCACACATCTCAATAATATTTATTTGTATTCCCACCACATATACTCTTATAAAATTAACTTTTTTTTTTTTTTACCCTAAAACTCATAAGAACAAGCTGTAAGCTAATCCTTTTATAAATAAGATACGAGATTGAGAATATGATAAAGAGAAACAATTAACTTTTAACTTTTGTGACTTACAGTTGAGGGGAATTTGTACTTGACGCTCTTAATCTTTCAACTTTTAACTGATTTCATCCCCAACCTATATTTCTAGTCTCATAAGTCCTGAATCTTTACACAAATCTCTCCCTAAGTCCCTAATCAGGAATCCGTTTATTTTGACAGTTAAAATTTTATAAATGACACTTTAACCCTTACATTATTAATATCATCATCATCCATAAAGTAAACAAATCCATTCACACCTCCCAACCTTTCTTTTTTCTGAATTTTCAGTTTTAAAATTTGACATACAATATCTCTCTATCTCATCCCCCCTCTTTCTTTCGCTTAACTTCCACAATGGCACTTTTTTTTCCCCTTTCATACTTTTCCTCTTTTTCATGCTGTCAACGTGGGGCGCTTTTACGACTTTCGTCTACTCTGCCGCCCACATAAGCACTGGCATCCCCCTTTGACTGCTCAAGTTTGATACTCAACATAGTCGTTACCTCTCATTTGTATCAGCCAAAATCACTATCAAGAAGCCTGAAGGAATTGTTGCTCTTGAGAATTGTGAGAAAATTGATCATCTGGTTGATAAAACAGAGAATATTCGCTCTGAGGCACAAGATTTCAGCACATAAAGGCACAAAGATGAGAAGAAAGATGTGGTTGCAGAATATGAAGATAAAGTTGATTGTCCTTGGCATCATCATCGGAAGAGCACACGTCTGTAGTTTTGGTGGTTTGAAGTGGATTCAATTGTCACAAATAGAATGTAAATCTCTGAATGTCTAATCAGTACAAGTCATTGACGGATGCGAATTGTTTCATCTTCTAAACAACTTGTTCGTTTACCAAAATTTTTTACAAGTGGTCCTGCTCTATAGTTTGTATTTCGTGAGACATGCTTGTATAGTCTGTATTCTAAAACCTTCAAGTATTTTTAATAAATGTCAAATTGTTGCAAAGAATTATGGGAAAAAAAATCAATTCACAACTCGAGTTATCTTATTTCTTTTTCTCGAGATCTCCAAAAGTAATATTTCTCCTTTTGTATGTCAATTTGTGTGGGTAGCACTGATGGTACAGAGATGTCAGAAATGGTAGCAAAAGGGGCTGCCATTTTTGGCAAGTGTGAGGGTGTTACGTAGAGTGGGGGTGGGGTGTTTATTTTTAAATTTTTATATTATTTTCCTATATTTTTATCTTTTTTTTTTAAATTTAAGGGCATAATAATGTAAGGATAATTTTACCTAAGGTCTTCAACCTTTTGTAAGGGTAAAATTATCTTTTTATAAAAACTTAATGATTTAAATGAAAGGAAACTATTAACAGAGACTTGGTGATAGGCTTCCTCAAAGATTGGGGACCTATGACACCAAAAGTAAAGGTTGGGGACGTGATCTATTAAATACTAAAATGTTTAGAACGTTAGGTGTAAATTACCCTATAATTTAGTAGATAATTTATTGAACGACTAGACAAATATGTGAGAACTGGAGAGGGATCTAAACATGCCAATATCCACATAAAAATTATGTCCACTTTAGGTCGATTTAGGGTGGTTTGGGTTGGATCTTCTCCTACATTTATTAGAGCAATTATAGAGAGACATGTAAAAGTGATATTTATAGGTAGTATTCTTATGTGGCATACATTTATTGGATGATGATCACATGACATCTTTTTCATTATCTAATACAAGTGTGTAGCATAAGAATGTCACTTATTAATATCCCATTTTTCATGTCTCCCTAGAATTTTTGCATTTGTTATTATTATTATTATTTTTGCTTTTCTCCTTTTTTATATTTAAATTTTTTTTTTCCATTTTCATTTTTATTTCTAGCACCATATCGAGTTCCATTGAATATAAATGTCGCTTAATTCAACATTTTCGACAAAATCATATGCACGGTTCTTTCCTAAACCCCTGATGCTGATTGAAGTTTAAAAGAAACATTAATCAAAATATCCACAGACTACCTAAAATCTAAATTGTTTCCCCAAAATTTTGGTTCACATCCTTTTTTTTTTTTTTTTTTACATCAATTGGTATTTTCTACCACATTGTCGTCACCATTGGAAGTGATCGTTCGAAGGATAGCACTGTAATACTCCGATAACTTTTAAAATATCATAGTAGCATTTTCCGGGTAATAATTAAATTACTTCTTGAATAATGCTCGACTATAAATAATCGGTTAGTAAATTTTGTCATCGAATATTAGTTGTGAATTCTATAAGAATATGAAGACACTTTAATTTGCTTTAATAAGGATAAGGCGATTGTTTGAATAGGTGGCCAAAAGAATGATTTTGTTGAATCGGTTAGCAAATTGAGTACTTAAAGCTAGAATACAGTACTCAATTAATATAGTCAAAAATATTACAATGACTTAATTATATAGTACCTTAAGTAAAGGGATTTATTAAGAAATAAGTGGAAAAATCTAGAGCCACTTGGATATATAGGAAATTCCTCACGTGAAACAAAAATCAAGGACACTTAGCACTTTTATTTGAGGAGATGAACTCTTGGGCTTCCAATTGGATTCATTTCTATTGGCTAGTTGTAAATTATCTAGGGACAATTAGAAGTCTTTACGTTGGTGGAATCTAAAAATCTTTAGAAAATAGATGAGAAATTCGTCCATAAATTTAGCTAGTCTTAGAACACCCTAAAAGACTTCACAAAACACTTCTTTTGTCTCTTCAACAAAGCTCCCTTCATATACATATTAAAGCCCTACTTAAAAAGCTACCTTGCTTGAGGAATATACAAGGATTTGAAGGTACTTTACATCCACAAACATCTAGTAATCTTTAAAGGAGAAAAGGCAAGGTGAATAACCAATACTTGGGTTCCAGTAACATGCATATGTTTCGAAAAGGAAAAGCAATTGTTTTAATGTCATATTATAATAATGAGTGGATTGTTTTCTTGCATATGGATCACAAGCCTTGCTCTACCTGTTTTGTATTGAATTGCCTTAAATTGTTCCTACACTATGACTTATCCAATGATCCCGAGATAAGGAAGATTAGTGTGGTATTTGATTTGAATTGATAATGTTAATTGTTTGAAACTTCGATAAATCAACCGAGGTTAATTGTGGATCCACTTATTATTGTATTGCTATGGCCAAACTTGGCAATTGGAAGGCATTAATGTGCGCTACGGGTAATAGGTAATTCTAGCGCTTGGGCTCTAAAATACATTTAAGAAAATTTATGCATATTCATGCTTCCTGAATTTGTGAAAGAAATGATTTTCTTATAATTAACTTTGTGGCAATCTAAGTATTATGTTACTCATGGGGCACAATGTACTCACTTTGTATATACTTAACATTTTGTAGATGATCAACCGAAAAATTCATGAAAAGCAAACCGAAGAGTGAAGGTTATCTCATAATGTAAGCAAGATTATGCATGTAATCGAGACAGACTTATGGGCTTATTATGAAAATGAGCCAATATTTTTAGTGTAGTTAGGGACTACGTATGAATTTAAGATCTTTTATGCCTACACCCTAATTCTTTTGCAATATGATAAGATTATGTAGGATATACCTATGTTTCTTATCTAATATAATAGTCTTTTAAAGGAGTGATGGTAGAAGTAAAATAAATATATATATGGAGAACTAAAGAAAACTTGGCTTGTATGGTAGAATTATAAAGAAAGCTTTTGTAAAAGATTGGGAGCCTCATTTTCCATATAGGGGTCTCCCAAACCTTTTGTACGATTAGAATCAATAAAACAGTTTTTGTGTAGTTGATTGTGCATGCTTATTTTTGTATTTAATTTAAACTAGCTTACTTATGTATTTACTCTAAACAAGTAAATATCATTCATGAGTTTGTAAGCCATCTTTTAACATCACCTATGTAAGTAAAATAAGTTAAAAAAAAAAAAAACCTCACAATTAACTTCATAGAAACTTAAGGAGCAAAATGGCAATGGCACGTCTCGTCCTTGTTGGTACTAAAAAGAAAAACAGGATATTCTACCATTAAATGAAGTGACTAATAATAATATGTTATAAATAATGAGGGCGTGACAAGCATTCTATATAGATTTTTGCAAGTTTTGTAGAAAATTAAGGAGGAAATAAATGATGGGAAAATTAGCAATGGAATATGGACATTGGTGCAAACACGAAAAGAAAAAACTATAGCTCAAAATTCAAGTGTCTCATATATAGACATAGAGGAAATATAACAAGACTTATAAATCAAAAGATTTTGGGAGCTAAAACGGAATCAAAGAAAGCCGGGGAATGGAATCACATTATCAAAGAAATTAATAGATGTGTGTGTGTGTGTTGTAGAGAGAGAATGTGTGGAGATTGGAGAAGAAGAATTTTGTTGTCTGGTTGTCTCACTCTCCTCCCTAAGTAGTCATCGGAATTAGCTAAATCAACAACAGAGTTCGACTAGCCATGAACAATCGAGAATCCAGACCGAAGCTGAAGAAATTGAAGTAAAGATGAAGATGCCGATTGAGGAAAAAAATTGCTGAAGACACGAACTCGAGATGGACAAGGAACAATGGTACGTGTATTTTTACGGAATTCTACTAGGATGAGATCGTGTTTGAAGTCTGAAGGAATTCTATTAGGTTTAGGATGATGAGATTTAATTGGTTTTATTCTGGTTTTGACAAAACCAGCCAAGTCCAAACCAATAAGAAATAAGAACCCGGGATATTAAAACAAACCCAATAGAATCTTTTTAAGGAATGATTTTTGAGAAATTAGCCCAGGGTTCAAAATTAACCAAAATGCAAAATCAATATCACTAATAGCATGTCTGATTGCATCTGTTTTCCATGAAAAATTCCAAATTCTTGGAAATTTTCCAACTCTATATGTTTGATTGACAAATGGAAATGAACTTTAAATTTCATGGTACAACCCTTTTAAGCATACTTTTACCTATTTTCGCTGGAAAACAATTCTCACATCCCCTAAATAAAATATTTTCTATGAAAGATGTAAAATATTTTCTTTTCTATCTTTTCATATGTGTGTATATATATATCACTAATATATAAAAGGTGGAATAAATGTAAAACATTCAGATTCTACCTTTATCCCTACTTATTTTCTTTAATTCTTATACTGTTCATTACAATTTATGTCACTTCATTTATTCACTACATTATTACACTCTGTTATTTTATCATACAATTTAATTTAGCATCACTTATCTAATCAAACTACAAAGTTCCATCTAGCACCTCATTTCAAAATTCCAATCAGAAAACAAACTCAATGGCTATCCTTTCCCTCCATCCAGTCGATGATAAGGTTTTTCATTCATGAAAAAATGTGCAAGGATCCTCATGCACAAAAAAAAATCTTAAGCAAGAGATGTGCTTTATTTAGAGACGGTTTGTTAACTTTTGTCTAGACAAATTCAAAATGTGCACAATAAGACCTCGACGTTAATAATCATATAATTTTTTTAGTTAATGCATATTGTGTCCATTTTTTCTTCTTTAATGTCATAATACAGTTATGTTATGTGACTATGTTTTTTTGAGTGGAGATCAATTATATAAAATATCGTATTACACTTTCAACTCAGGCTAATTTTGTAGGTAGGAAATTTAGTGAAATGAAAAGACATATTTTTGTATTTGAATCTTGATTTATATTTTAATATATAAAATTCATGAATAAAGTTGGAACAATATTGATTTATTTTTGTATTTTTGTTTTAATATTGGTTTACATTTTAATATGTATATATTATTATACATGAATGTCATAAATTTATCATGAAAACTTATTACAAAAAATAATAATAATTACATGTATATATTTGATTCCATTCAAATTCTATAATCGAGGTGAATGAATGTTATAAAATAATTATTATATTTAATCTAATTTAATAATATTAAAAAGTTCATAACTTATTTGCACTTATACTATAATTAATCATTTTAATGTGATATAATTGCATGCCTAGCAAATCTATCACACCTCTACGAAATTTACAATATTTTCGAATATCTTATATTGGTTAACAAATTTCGTAGCGGAAGCTTCAATATAAATAGCGGAGACGGGACGCATAAAACAAACAAATAGCTTTTGACTTGATAAAGCTAATTATTAAAACTAATAAGTTGTTATATTTTAAAGAATCGTTGCAACTTGATTTCTCAATAAAATGCAAAGAACTCAACAATAAGTATTTTTTCATTGATTGCCAAAACGAGCAAAATTAATTTTTTCAAGACAAATTATTGGAAAGCTATTATACTAGAAGGTAAGTTGCTAATATTATATAAAATTAGAAATATATTTATAGAGAAGTGAGCACATTTGTTAATATAAAGGTTATTAAATTCATAATATTTTCGGAGACAGGTTGTTACTATATGCAAAACTCTACTCCCTTTGCAAGCATACTCCAACCCATGACTTGTCTTACTTTTCAAATATCATATTTTCAATCATCTACAAAATTATACGAAAAGAGGAATGAGTACGAAGTGAGTAGCAAAACCCTTTGATTCACCTTTTATTTGAAAGATTTATTTTCAAGAAAATCATTAGATGCACAAAGTTTTTCAATGCACAAATGAGCCCTACCACTAGTTAAATTACTATTTGTAGTGCGCGCAAGAGTCATATCAATTTAATTAATTCAATTATGACCATGTACAATTAAGTGGATCCATAATTAATCCCGATTGACCCCTACCGGAATTCCAATTCAAAGCAAATACCATACTAATTTATAAGTACATTTTATATATAAAATACTTCTCTTAAGCAGATTTTTACCTAATTTGTGTTGATATGGTTTATATAGGTGAAAAACTCAAATTGTTGTGATATTAAATGAAAAGGATGATTTTTGAACCAAATTGATACTTTACATTCAAGATATAGCATTAAGGTGTGATGGCTTGAGAGTTTGGGGTGACAAGATCAATGTCAACAAGTTTGAGAACTAGATTGCACTTTTGGAGAACTTAAAAGAGACTATTTGGGTCGTATTTAAAGAATTTGAGGACCTTTGTGAAGCATTCGAAAAGTTTTAGACTTGTATAAATGAAGAAAAAAGCTAAAAAAGACCATTACTGAAAGAAAAAAGTTAAATCAGGGATTGAATCGCGTGTGCTGAAAGTAGGGCCCGGGTGGGGGCAGCAAGCAAACCGCCTCCACCCGCGGCTTAGCCAATTTCTTTGTTGGAGACGGGTAGGCCGCAACAAGCAAACCGCCCCACCCGCGGCCCGTAGCGGAAACACGTTTGACGCATTTTTTATACAATTGAGGGTTCTAAGGCCTCCCAAACTATAAAAAAATGAAAACCTATCTGTAAAGGAGAGAATTGATCATAGAAAATCACTCTGGAGGGCTTGAAGATTGAAGCGAGCGTTCGTGTGAAGATTGAAAAACGGAATTCTTTGTTTGGTGCAAGCGTTTTCTTCACTATTCTTCATATTTTATTTACAAGAATCTGGTGATGTATTCAAACCCTATGAATTCTTATCTTAGGATTTCCTTTACTATGTGTAACTAATTTCCTTTGTTGAGACAATCGATGAAGCAATAGACATGTTTTGATTGTGTTAATTCCATTCACGACTCTAATTGTTATTGCGTGCTTATTTTATATTGTGATATATATTTCCCTTTTATGAGTCTGATCAACTTGTAATTGTGTTTGTGAACTCGTGAGGAGACTGAGAGGTAAGTCACTAATTTAGCACTTCAATGAAAATATGAATTGCATAGAAGATAAGGATATACTTTTATAATTTGTGCAATCGTAAAAATGGTTTCTTGTTCATTAATGCACTCGACTAGGTTGAAATTCACATAGAGATATAGTGGGTTTACTTAGTTGGATTGGTTTGAATTTGCCCGAGAAGGGTTTTCAATTAAATTTATGAAACTGATTGTGAGTACGTGATGATGAATTGTCATGGATGAGATTGCATAATTGGAACATCTGTTTATTGTGGATTCGTTAGTCTCAACGCCTTTATTTATATATTTCCTAGACATTAATTTGAGTGCTTCTTACTTTTGAGTAGAAAAAACATTTAGTTTAAATTTTAGCTTAAACAAACATTATTATTCTTGTGAAAACTTTTTAATTTTCTTGTTCAATTGGTATGAAATTAACTTAAGTGAAGTAGGTGATAACTTTCCCTGTGGGATCGACATTCAATACTCATCTAGTCCTATATTACTTGAACGGTATCGTGCACTTGCGATTTTGCCTATCACTAATCTTCCCTATCCCTAGATCATTGAATATGTCATAGTGTAGGAAATAATTCAAAGCAATTCAATACAAAATGGGTAGAGCAATTAGTGATTCAAATGCAGTAAATCAATCTTTCTTTTCAAGGCATCAAATCTATGTTTGTTTCATGAAATACTTCAATTAAAACCATGTGTATCGTATCAAAATATCATAAATGCAAAAAAGGAATCAAAGTATTAGTTACTCATATTTTTAATTTGATTTTTTCAAAGATTCCTCGGGTTGTTGATAAATGCCCTCAAACCTCTATTTTTCTTGATCAAAGTAATATTTTAATTCGTATTTATTATATACATAAAGAGAGGTTATTTCCAAGTACAAAACCAAGTATTTGATAGGTTTTAAAGGTTGTTTTCTTTTCCTCCCTTCATTTGGACGAATTTCCTTTCTTTATTGTATATAAATACTAGAGATTTGTTAAGGACCAAGATAATTAGTCTTCAATATGTATGTATAGGTGTGGAGAGGGGAGTTAATTACCTGAAATGCCACTGTACTTTTAAAAAGTTATCTCAAATGCCATTATACTTCAAAATTTACCCGAAGTATCACTGTACTTTTAAAAAATTATCTCAAATGACATTATACTTTAAAACTCACCCAATATGCCACTGAATTTGTGAAAGTGTTATCTCGTTTACTACTCCCGTTAAAAATGTAACGGACTTGATGACATGATTAACGAAATTTACCACGTGGCATCTTTACCGTTATTTTTTTAACTGAGTATTTACGAAGTGGCAATTAATATAATATTTTTACTAGTTCAGTGGTATACGAGGAAAGTTTTATAAAGTACAATGGCATTAGAATTTTATAAAATTTTTTAAAACTTTCGTCATATGCCATTAAACTCTTGAAGATGTTATCTGATTTGCAAGTGTCAACACCCGGTTAAAAAATAACAGTCAAGACGCCACATGGTGAATTCTGTTAGTCATGTCATCAAGTCAGTTACATTTTTTAACGGAGGTCGCAAACGGGATAACACTTTTACAAGTTTAGTGGCATATCGGGTGAGTTTTAAATTACAATGGCATTTGAGATAACTTTTTGAAGTACAGTGACATTTCGGATAAGTTTTAAAATACAATGACATTTGAGATAACTTTTTGAAAGTATAGTGGCATTTCGAGTAATTAACTCTAGAGAGGGGAAGGGAGGAAGAGGGAGATGGGATGGGTTGATTGAAAAATCCCCAAACAATCCCCCCTATTTATAATTGTTAAAAATATCCGGTTTTAGTTGTTTTTAATAAACTTTTGAGTTCCGCCAATCAAATTGCGACAAATGGCGCGACGTGATATCGTACACTTGGTGGAAAATTGTTGGCGCAGTCTTTATACTTTGAGTTGCCTTATAATTAATTCCTGATTGTTTGATTCACGTTACTTGAGTCTATTTACTTAGCGTGATTTATAATTAAGTTACTATACTTTGAATTATACCGATCGAGTACTATATTTTCATTCTACGGATTATTTAAGCAATGATCTTTAACTCTATGACATAATTGATGCAATTTGAGTTGTTATTCAATCATTATCAATCATATAACGTAGTTGATGTAAACTTGAGTGTCTATTTGATCATCCTCAAAATATAACTATGGCATTGTATTTAATGCCAAACTTGTTTCTGGTTTTGTAACATAATTGATGCAAACCCAAGTGGTTATTCAATTACCGTCAAGTAACATTTACATTGTCAATAAATATCTTTTAATTCTTAATATTCATTCAAATGGTAAATCTTATGATCTTTCAATTAGTGCAATTCTAACAATTGTCCAATCATCGTCAAAAGGACGATCTCCTTATTGATAATCATTTTCTAATTCAGTCATTGTCAAAATAACAATCATGTTATCAATAGTCCCATTCTAAGTTTTAGGCATTTGTTTGAGTAATAGTCTTATAACTTTACAATTGATGCAATTCAATTTAATAATCTTATAACCTTTTAGTTGATGAAAAACCAATAAGAATTTAATCATCATCAATATAACGATTACATGCTTAAAATTTTCCGCGATGTTACAATATCAACATTCATATCTCATCTATTCATGCATATTTCACCTCCTATAAATTGATGATCAAGATCCTAATAAATTCATGAATATTGAAACACAAATCTAACTTATATTTTCCCTTTAATTCAATCTAATCTTAGTTTCAATCCGTTCTCTAACATCATGACTTTGCCGGGGTCAATTAAAAAAGAATAGATCAAGAATGGAGCATCAAAGTTGCTATCCTTCATAAAAGTTCCATTGAAAACTACATGAATGCAAAAGGCCCCATTCAGGTTCAAAAATTGATTTGAATAGATGAAGAAGTAATATTTTTAGTTCATATTTAGAATCACTATATTATTATCTTAGCAATTCTTTTCCATACTAACTCATTTCTTTTAATGCCTTTGTGAGCTTACAAAATCCAAGCCACATCATTCGGTAACACAATCCAAATGTTTAGCGATGCGATTCGGAAAGTTAATACTTCAAAATTCAAAATGGAACATTAGACAAATAAATCCAAACTTTCAAAATGTACATAATAAGATTGATATTACTATCACGAGAAACAGTCAAATAGAAGAAATTGATGATATAATTCCACTTGAGATATCGAACTTCGACTGCGTAGAATTTTCAAGTATCTCAAATTTTATTGGAGGAAAAATACTAGGTATTTTTTTTTCTTTTGAGAATGTTTTTCTTTTTATATTTGCAATATCATACTAACTACAATTTTGTTTCCTCAATTAGATATCATGGGTGCCATAATAATATCAAACCAACATTTGTTATTAAATGTAAGCAAGATAATCGTGTCACCAATAGCTTTGATATTATAATGGTCAACAAGAAATAAGTACATAACAATCATTATATAATTTGCAGTTTTCGTCAAAAAGAATGAAGTAATAGTTTTGTTTTTATCGTCAACTCCGAAACAGTTAAGCTAATATTGTGGCCATATTTAGATGAAAATGAAGGGCAACAACTAGAGAGTACATTAAAACCACACCGGTAGTTGCTGCATTCAATCTTAAAGTAACTATGTGTGAAGGTAGTATTTTGGATTTCATATGATTGTTTTAAAATTAAATGTAAATATACCAAATATTTAATCTTCAACAGATGAGATAACTCTATCTACAACTGATATTAGTTATTTACAAATAAATCTTCAAACTGAAGAAGCAACCAAATTAAGGGAAAGGTACGTACTCTAAATAATATTAAAAAAAAAGTATGTCAAGATTTTGGAATAAATATTATTCATGCAGAAATAATCGTCGGAAAACATGCTGGAAACAAGTTTTTCTTTCCTAAATCCCATTGAGTCCTACGAATGATGAATGCTACC
Organism: Nyctanthes arbor-tristis; assembly: GCA_963692815.1. Lineage (NCBI taxonomy): Eukaryota > Viridiplantae > Streptophyta > Magnoliopsida > Lamiales > Oleaceae > Nyctanthes > Nyctanthes arbor-tristis. The sequence goes on from CAVNYN010220837.1 coordinate 54,177, forward strand.
CATTCAAGTTTAAGAGAAAACAATTTCCAATACGTCTTTGCTTTGATATGACTATCAAGGACAAACTGTACCTCATGTTAGAGTTTAAATGTAAACAATAAGAGTGTTGGTCAAATCCGATGACAAAAGACAAAAACGTGTAATGTTGAAAAGCGCGTTTATAATAAAGTTTTCTAATAAAAATTATAGATTTCAAATATATTCGTTGTAAAACATTTGATTTCCAATTTTATCCATATGTTTTTCTTTTAATTTCTATTTTGCCGCCATTACACCCCATTTATTATATGTCATTAATCTTTTTTGTCTTCATTATTATTTTCCATTAAACTTCTCTACTAAAACTTTTTTATTGTACTTAATTTCAATTCCTTATAATTTATCCTTTAATTTCAATCACCCATCCAACTTATTTTCCATTACTATCATATAACAGTGTCAATACATATTATATAGCTAAATAATTTTTTGAAACCATGTTATCACCATCGGAGCTAATGAAAGAATAAAATAAATACTTGAAAACTATTGTAGTTGTCATTCCTACTTTAAATTAATTGTAATTGATATTTTAATTATAAGCTTTAAAATTGAAATTAACAACTACTTGCTTAACAATTTATAATTAAAATATTTTCTTATTATGTGTTTGACATTATGTCATCGTACGTATTACTCGTTCTAAAAGAAAATAAAAAAAAAGACCATTTCTTTAGAATGGACGTTACACAAGACGTTGGTCTAAGAAAGGACTTGTTTCGCAAACAAATAAAAACTTGTAGAACTTTCGTATGAAAATTGACATAAAGCGCGGCCCGCTCGACTTTAACGCCGGTGCCTTTACCTTCTTTGACTCCTTTCTTATTCGTTTCAAATCTTTCCAAACTTTAGCACGGTTCAAAAAATCTTCTGCTTCTGTCGTCAAAATTCATACAAGCGGAGATGGAAAGAGGCACTAAGACTCAGGAAGATCAATGGATGGTAGAGAGTCAAGTTTTCCGAATTTACGATTTATTTGGAGGACTTCCTCGGAATTCGCAATTTGCCATGTTAGTTCATCACCAATTTCAGCAACTAGGGTTCTATTCCTACTTAGCTTTGATTCGATATTCTTAATGTTTTTATTTTTCGGAACTTTCGGTTCTTGATATTGATTGTGTTGTTTCGTTATGTGAAAATATGAAGGTTGGAACTTTATCGCGACAAGCACATAGAGTATCTCACCAAAGGTCTCAAGCAACTCAGTCGCAGTTTTACTGTTCTGGACGCCAAGTTCTCTCTCTCTCTCTCTCGCCCCCCTCTCTCCCCCCCTCTCTCCCCCTCTCCCCTCGTTAATATTTTGAATGGACATTTCTTTCAGTGTTCACGTGCTAAATTTGCAATTTTTTGATTATCTGTCCTTGTGATGTGAGAAAGAAGATCGGCTTATATTTTCATCATGTTTGTCTAAGTATACAAAGTGCACTTCAAGTTAATATACTCACAAGTGATGAAGTTTAAAATAAATAATATTTTCTCTTAATGGTGAAAGTTAGGAATGAGTACTCATAATTTATTTATGGTGCGTAAAGGGGTTCTTTCAGAAAGCTACATTCTTTTGCTTATATTGTAAGAATAAGTTAAGTTATGCAATTGTGTTTCGGACAAAAGTTGATTAAAACAAGCTTTTACATTGTTTTAAGGATTAGAGAGAGTGCTTTTTGTTGCATTCTAACTAGTTGCTCTATGAGTCTATCTGCGGTAGTTGATTTTTATACCTACAGTTCAGTATACCAGGTATTTAGCATATTAACCACTATAGACTGTTTCTACGGGATATGCGGGTATTTTGATTTAGACAAGTCTTTTTCTCTTGATGTTGGGTTTATATGCAGTCGACCGTGGCTTTGCTATTGGATCCTCCACTCAATTTCATTGTTGCGAGATTGCGTTGATGACAAACTGGAAACTGATTGCATTGATTTTCTCAGCCGGTGTCAGGTCTTACTTCTTTTCTCCTTCCATACACTAGCATGGTTACGTTGCTGCATGACTGTGTTCGTGCATCTTTCTTTTATGTGTGCGATTAGAGAGAGAGAGAGTTGGTCTTTCAGTAATATATCAAATACAGTAACTTACAGCAAGCATTTCTTTTGTGGAACAAAAGCCAACCACTATGAGAATGAAAGAATGGTAACAATATAAAAATGCATTTGGAAGCTTTTCAGATGTTGCAGAGTACGAATGTTTCATTTGAAAACTATATGAAGCTTTAGAATCCGGATGTAAAAGGTGCAGATTGGCGCGGTCAAATGTGTAAAGAAAGCAGAGACAGAACCCTAGAATTTCTAATATATCATATGAGGAAAGACCGTGAATGGTTTGTCCACCAGTTGAAAAACTATTATGTAACAACTTGCTTTTTAAAGCAAATTTAAGGAATGATAGCTGAAGTGATTCTTCCACTGGGTGGCTGCTTCTCTGTACACTACATGGAGAAATCAATATGAATCAAATGAATCTTATTTACTGTAACATTCTTTTGATCTCTTCTCTGTATAAGAGTTTGTATATCGTGCTTATCCATCTGCAGTTTCTTCCCAAGTCTGCTAAATACTATTACTTCAATTTTTTTGTTTTGTTAATTCCCGTTTTGATACTGACAGGACCCAGAAGGTGGATATGGTGGCGGACCAGGTCAGGTACATTAATTTCTTAAAGTTCAGATAATTTCATTACTTACTGTATTGAGATATTTGCCTCTTCAGTGTTATGAAGTTACTAACTTTGATGTTACTGTTTGTTGTTTTGTACCTTCACTATTTCATTCCTTTTAATATATTTCTGTCCCCATATTTTACCTCTTCTGGTTGGCAGAGTTCATCTAAATGCTTGTGTCGAATATCGATCAAAAACTGAACAAGCTTCACTTTGCAAATGCAAATCCTGTCTAATATAATAATTGGATCAATATTATGATCCAATGCAGTCATACGAGTTTCTTTTTTATTTTTAATTTTAAGCATTCATCAAATTTGACCTACTTAATCCATACGGAAAGATTTGTTTCAAAGGAAAATCTGAAAGCATAAGAAAAAGGAAATTAGAATTTCATTATTGGCATCCTTTTGGAAATTCTTTTTCCTACATTCCTACTAGTTACTTTCTATTTTTATCTGGAACGACAAACTTGCCAAAACATCCTGCCTGAAATTCTCCTCTCTCCGCTCCTTCCTTTAAAATCGATTTGTTGGTATAAAAACTACTTTTGAGTTATATTTTCTGTTTTTCTAGAATTTAAAGTATGTCATATGCACGATATATTTTCCTGTTGTAAGAGGTTTATTTATTTCTTATTGAAGCAGTGGACTCGCTTTCTAATTATTTTCAGATGCCTCATCTTGCAACAACTTATGGTGCAGTCAATTCACTTATTACGTTGGGTGGTCATAGAGCTCTATCATCAATCAATAGGTGGTTGCTTTTCTATGTTGTTTTAGTTTGCATTACTTTATTGCATGTAATAAATTTTGAATTAGGGGTTCTTGATGTATTTCAGAAGGAAACTGTATGAGTTTTTGCTGCGAAAGAAGGACAGAAGTGGTGGCTTCAGGTGTGGCTTAACACTAACATAAAGAGGATTTTATTTCTTTATCAGGAAATAAATAAATTTTTTCCCAAAATTATTTCATACCATCATCCTCTGGAACTTAATTTTATCAACGAGGACGCAATGATTTGCAATCTTGCACATTGGTGTTGTCCAATCAGTGGCTCAGATCCAACTAGGATGAGAAGTCACTTGAATCAAAATGCAATGTATGTTCTGTTTCTGAATCCTTCCCCTCAGATATTGATGCAGATGTTCTAAACAATGTTTAGGGGCGGTGTAAATGGTTAGAAAGACATTTTTGCTTTCAGACACGAGGTGTAAGCCTCCTCACGATGAACTTAAACGTTAAATATGATATTCAAAAAAGAATTTAGATAAAAAGTGATGAGCCCAATTAAGTTATAGTAGACAGCAGATAGCAGGGAATATGAGAAGGAGAGAAGAATATTGGAAATTAAAATCTTGTTTGGTTTCTGTATTTTGAGAATCAATACTCATTTTCAACAACATATTTAGGTATTAAAATAATCCTAAGCATAAATTTGTAAGTTTTCCTTACTTTTCAACCACATATTTTCCTGGAAAATCCTTTTTGACAAAATCGATTCTGAAAATAGAGAAACCAACAAGCTATAAAAAATTAAAATCACAGAGGAGATAGTTGCAGAAATAACAGCGGAAAAAGATAAATAAAACATGGAACGAAATATCTATTGGAGATTCCAAAACCACTAGTTACAGCCTAGCTAGAATCTTGTGAAGAAGTTTCTTTCAGTTCCCCAACTTTCTGGGAAGTGATGGGTACGGGGCAGTGTAGTAAGGCTGTTTTGGCTTTCAATTGATTATTCAAACATGAAAATAAAGGATTTCTCTGGTCAAAGAGCATCTTTCTTCTAAAAGACTATTGCTGACTTTTAAAACTAATGGAAAAGGGGGGAAAAATAAAAGGAAAGACACGCGCACACCTCATGCTTTGTGCTGTGAGCATTATGGCATGCACTCAATTCAGTGCGGTATCTGCCTCAATAAAAATCCTTAAAAGATAGTGCGCTGAGGCCTGAGGCATCAGCGCTGCACCTCATTTTGATTGTACATCCCACTGAACCTTGTTAAATGATGTGCTAAAACACCTATTGCGCCATTATGAGCCTTCTATATTTGGATGATCTGGATTTTGATTACCTTCAATTATTATCTTTTGTGCACGCTCATAATTTTACTATTATCTTTTCCATTCAGGATGCATGATGGCGGTGAAGTGGATGTTCGTGCCTGCTATACTGCTGTATCTGTAAGTTCTATTTAATATTTACTTGTTAAGTTTCCTTTAATATAAATATCCGAAGTTACGTGGAAAAATATTAACTTTCTAAAATGGCTGGTAGTCAGTGGATAATCCCATTATATCTGATGAAACATCAATAACTAACGGGATTATTATATATATTTAATAACCTTGCATGTGTACTAAAAATGATTGGCCATAATGGTAATATCAGAACATGCTTGTTTCTATGTTTTAAGTCATGGTTTTCATATTTTTCTTGACAAACTTGTATGCAGTATACGGTGTAATTGGTCCTTTTCACCTTTCATGTCAACTTTCAAAATTTGGAGTACACAAGAGTTGTCTTAACTCGTAGTCAATATGTTTTAGTGGGTCAGGAGAAAGATACAAACTATCAAGCAGACACAAAATTTGACTGCCCAACGTATGGATGGTACCTCTAGGGTTTATGTTGCATTAGAACATAGACGGGCTACGACTTAATCTGCTGGAGAAATACTTTTACTGCGTTGCTGTCTGTTCTTAGAACTATGGTTCCAATTAACGTTTTTACATTCCATGATTGAGTAGATCATTAATTTCTTTACCTATGAGGTTTGACCGTTAAACAAAAATTATCTTAGTGGTGACTGACTTTGTTCTGGAATGCTACTTGTCTGTTGTTAATCTTCTTGGATTAATTAGGTGGCCAGTGTCCTGAACATTTTGGATGATGAGCTGATTCAAAATGTTGGAGATTACATCTTGAGGTTGGTCCTTTTTTTTTTTTTTTTTACTTGATATTGTTATTCGTCTTTTTTAGCTAATGGGTATAATCCAACTCTGCTATTTGGTTTGCATTTGCTTTAATCTGCCCTGGATATCTAAGCATATCAAGATGCCTTGTATTCAGTAAGTGGACAACTTCATTATATGCATAACTTGATAGAGGCTTTTTTTTAATTGCATCAAGGTTGTGTAGTCAGACATCTTTTCCTACTTCATTCTCAATACATCACTGTATTCCCTTTGAAATAACACTTTCTGATTCCTGATTTTGAATTTCTGTTGTGTGAACTGTTGGAGTTCTCTCTTCCCTTTAGCGTCTGCAAGATTTTGCTTGTTAATATGTAGGGTCACTTAACAAAACCAAAATTTAGCATTACATCAATTGTATAGATTATGCGAACAATATTGTCTGAGTTTGTGGATATTTGTACTGTGGACTAATAGTATTTAATTGAATTCAATCAGTTAAGAGATAAGGTGTACATAATCTCCTGGGTGTCAAAGTTCAGTTGTGATTCCGAGGACATAATGGTAATGTATCTTGATGCCATCCATGTTGAGAGGAATTGGTTCACTGTTGAAAATGGTCATCTTTATAGTTGTTATTTGCCCACATAAATCTTGTCTTTAATGAGACATTCACTAATCTGTTCAGTTTCTTCTTGAGTGGAAGCTTTCACCTTAGCAATCTTGTTAAAAAATTTCAGGAATTAGGATTAACAATTGCTAATTGAACAAAACTCTATCAGATCAACATGGTAGGACATTTTGCTTTAATGATACCTACCAATTCATGAATTAAGTTGGTCAAGCATCCTTTTCATTCACACATTTTGTACAAATATTGTCCACTTGTTCAATACACTATTTTATTTTATCTTTTCACATACTTGTAATTGAAACAAATTATAATAATATCCCATCTAAGCTCTAAGTGCCTTATAGAAGCATATTTTGTTCCATTACAGTACTCTGCCTTGTCATGCACAAAGTTGACCCTCTTTAAATCTTTGTACTCATACTATTTGTTGCCTACCTAGAGCATTAGTGAATTTCAGATGGTGTTGTAACGTTATGAGGCTGAAGCCGTCATTACATTATGTAGTTGCCAGACTTATGAAGGGGGAATCGCTGGTGAACCAGGTTCTGAAGCTCATGGTGGGTAAGTTGACTATATGCAACATGGTAGTTTACTTCTGTGACTTTAGAACAAAATTGAAAGTTAATTTACTTGGTTGTATGATCCCTTCTGCTTTATATGCGTACACAACTCTGTTTTTTTCCTTGTATTCCTGTTTTTGTTGTGAGGTTATTTCTATCTGACCGATATTTGTTAGGTATGCGTTCTGTGGTTTGGCTGCAATGATTCTAATCAATGAGGTTAATCGCTTGGACTTGCCTGCCTTAATTGTAAGTGGATCATCTCTTCCGATCTTTTTAATCAGATTATATATTGTTCTTTCTACCACATTTTTCTTGCAATTCTAAGGTGAAGTATTGCGGTTTTGGATTCTTACCCTAGAATTTAATGTCGATCTTAGATAATATTTGCTTACAGTTGCTTAGGTCAGGACTATCATTATTATGATGTGAGAATCCTTCCTATGGGATTTGGGACATAAATATGAAGGCAGCTTATTCTCCTTTCTCTTCTCTAAGCTTGTATTCTTTTAAGAAAGAACCTATTGTGCCATTTGCTTGAGTGGCGGGCTGGTCATTTTGGCGTGAAAACCTGAATCAACCCATCAACCCAACCCAAACAGATGGGTTGAAAAGTAAACTGACAAAACCTACCGGAAAGCAAAAAAAGGGTGTCGAACCCGACTAAAAAACCAAACCCAACTGACCCGACCTACTCAGGTCGGTTTTGGGCTGACAAAATCCCAAACCAAACAAGTCAACTGACACAGCTTGCCTGACGCTCACTCCTAGACTGGCAATATAGTTTTGTGGAAATTAAGGAGCAAACTCAAAAAAATTTTAGTTTTGTGGACATGAAGGCTTCGTTCTTTGCAGCTACTTTTTTAGCTTTTGGGATGGAAAGTTATTTTTGTTTGAAATGTGGTGTAAAAGTGGAGAGATGTTATAGGGAAGTGATAAATTATTGTTTATAGACAGTGGCAGAGCTAGACTTTGAAATGTGGGAATGCACAAATTATATTACAAGAAAATTTTAATACAACATGTTACTTAAAAAATTCAAGTATCCTTTCTGTTTCTTCTTTCTTTTTCTTTTTTTTTTTTTTTTTGAAAACAAATATTCTAGTATCTTATTACAATTGATAATGCTAAACGCCCATCCATATCGACCTCATTGACTTGTTTATATAACGCGATAAATTAGAAAGAAATTATCATGAAATTATTGCGATATATAAGCAATTCAATGGGGTGGATGCGAGGTGGATTTTTATCATTGTCCCATTACAATTATACATGACTCGACTTCATATATTTTGGTAACAGTGTAAGATTACTACATCATAATTAGATAGTGTCAAAAATATCCTTCTCAATATACCCAATTGAACAATAATTCAAAGTAATTTCAGTTTCTAAGTATTCCATATTTGAATTTTAATTTAATCAATTGAAAACTTATGTTTGTCAAAATAAATTCTAGAAACTTTTACTTTTTAAATCCAGTTAACACAAATGGGTAGTTATATTGACACCCCTCATTTTACTAACCACTCCACGTTTTATTTGCCTAAAATGCCTTTAATCTTTACTAATTAGCTGATTCACCTTATAATGGATTTGGAATTGTATCCAAGAAGATAGGACTGCTGTGCAGCCTTTCCTCGGGTTTGTAGAGTCGGTTCTTCTGTTTACCCACAACGGAGAAGCCGCCCCCACCAGGCAGGCGGCCGCGGGTCATAACACACTCTTCGCACAACAAATCCACTTTGAAGTTGACTTATTAATCTTTACTAATTGTTATAATTAAATGGAATTTCTTTATTTCCACTTAGCCTTTATCTTCAAACAATTATCACACTCTATTTTCACTAACAGTTTGTGCTAGAAATTTCATTGTAAAAAAAGGGCCTTAAATATTTTAAATTGAGTAAAATAATTATAAAAAAACTAAGGGATAACATGTATTCGCTTCATTGTCGTGTTGTATCTGACGATGCCATGTCTTTTTGTTATTATTGCAGAACTGGGTAGTCTTCAGGCAAGGAGTAGAATGTGGATTTCAAGGTAGAACAAATAAATTGGTTGACGGCTGCTATTCCTTTTGGCAGGTAAATGTACAATTGCCCGCTTCTTGTATCTAATCAAACGTAGAAGATATGATCTGCCCACTGTGCTTTTATTTTATTTTTGTGAAAATACCTTGTTTTTCCCTGTGTTTAATACTGTGGAGATGACTGATGTGATTGTGGGTTCTAAAGCTATGCAAATTGCTCTAGTTTTGACTAGTAACATATCACAACATATCAAAATGTTGCACATGTGGCAAGAATTTACTGTCTTGACCAAAATTAATTAGCACAATCTTTTGAAGACGAGTAATTTGCTGAAATTTTTCAAACACGAGTGTTATATTCTGTTTGCTAATGTTGCCATGGATAATATTCCTTCAACCTGCGTAATAAGTTGGAATAAATATATATTTATTAGACAAGATTTTAGCTTCTATTTCTTTTCTAATTTTAATACTATCCAGTACTGTGTAATCTATCCTACCTAATCCATGTAATTGATACTCCTATTCTCTTTACACACTGATGGGCATTTTTGTACCTAGGGAAGATAGTTTTCACGGATAGGTGTCATAAACTGCCGGCTTACAAACCAGTTTTCTATAATTTATTTGCTTCTCTATAATACATGACTTTTTATCAGGGAGGAGTGGCTGCATTGTTGCAACGACTTCATTTGACTGTCAGGGAGCAAATGGGGATATCCGGCATCTTAGAATGTGGCTGCAGTACGGATAGTGACTATGATTCTACTAGTTCTGATATTTCTGAAGGTGAACATCTTGTTGAGGGTACATCTTCCCGTGTTAAGGAGGGTTGCCAACTTGATGAAGAAGGTATGGAACTCAAGAGAACATGAACAATGGACTCTAAGATTGGCTTCTCTTTCAACTGATCTGCTATCTTTCACTCATTCTTTTTTTAAATAAAATTTAAGTAGCTCTCAGTTGGATCTGTTTTTCATGGAAGAAATAATCTATCACTGCATTTTTGTTCTCTATGCTGCAGGACAACCCAATACTTTGCACCCAGCAGATGTGAACAATGTTGGCTACAATTTTGTCAAAGAGCAAGTACAGATGAGACCTCTTTTTGACAATATCGCGTTGCAACAATATATTCTTCTCTGCTCACAGGTATTTTATATTCCAGTATCTTAAATTTGAGTCGTTGGATGTGATGTATGAACTGACTCCCTTTGGACAATGAATCAGTGCATTAAAAAAAAAAAGGAAGATTAGCAGAATGTAAGTGCGTACAAATTTGTTCAGAGCTTAGTTTGTGTTAACCAAAAAGTTGCTTTATATAAGTTCTGAATTTGTTGACCATAAGAAACAAGTGCCTTTAAACCATGTGTGTTCAGATTCCCCCAGAACTTAGTTGGTTTTCATAATAAACCTCAAGTTCTTGCTCCACCCCATTGTCAAATGGTTTCATTTTATATTGTTATGAAGTTTTTGAAATGTGAACCTCATATGACCTTATTTGGGTGGAGTGCTGAAGTTATATCAAGTTGGAGCAGCTTGCAACTTTTGACATGCTGAATTTGTCTGTCCGAGTCCATTGTACCATTGGTAGAAACCTTAAAAAAGAGGGTTATTAATAAGAAAACCCAACTTTTTGAAAAGTGGATGTATTTCAGTATGACGTTATAATACTGCAATGCCAACACTGCACCAGAAGTTCTAATCGTTGTATGTCCCTCCATTAACTAGGAGGTGCAGATTACAATATGGTTTATTGATTGCAGGAGGAGGAAGGTTTCAGAGACAAACCTGGAAAAAGTAGAGACTACTATCATACATGTTATTGTCTAAGTGGTCTATCAGTCAGCCAGTATAGCTCCACAAAGAAAGTTGATTCTCCACCTCTGCCAGGGGATGTATTTGGCCCTTATTCCAACTTATTAGAAAGAGTTCACCCACTGTATAATGTTGGTCTGGACCGTTACTATGAAGCACATGAATTCTTCACAAGATCATAGGGATGTTGATGGTAGATGCAAATCTGAGGACAGAATTTTGAGGCCTTGGTAAAGATGGTTTCCTAGTATTTCTAGTATTGGATATAGCCTTGAATGTTTTGACTTGAAACCCCCCGGCCCCCCCTCCCCAAAAAAAACCACATCCTATACCCTTTTTTCTTTTGATGACTGGAGCATTTATTCGTCTAGGCTGAATGGGCAACATTGGTGACCACTCTAGGTGGGGAGCCGCAGCTGTAATGGGATCACATCCAAATATCCAATATGACTTGGCAAAGTGAAGAAAATCAATAGCATCTTACAGTCAACTGAAAACTGTAAACAAATTTTTAAAAATTCAGATGTAAAAGACTATTCGTGTAACTATTATATAAGCTGGACTTAATAAATCTTCGTTTTGTTTATTTGTATTGACTTCTAATTTCATTGGAGCCAAAGTGAACGGGTATTCAGTCGTCTTCAATTATCCGCCCCAAAAAATTTGCAAACCCTAATGAATAAACGATGCAGTTTAGACTCATTTCGAGTATATGAAACTCACATAATACCGAGCATAAAAAGCCACGTGGAGCCCAAAAATGCACTTTGCCACGTGGAGGACTGATTGGATGTCATTTGCCAAATCATGGACAAACGATTTATTTTTTATTTTATTTTGTTTTATTTTATTTTTATAACATCCACACAAATTGATATATTTGTGTTGATGCTGCAGACAAAAAGGAGGCACGTCATTTTCCCGTTGGAATTGTAGTGCGTGACGAGAACGGGGAAATTTGTGATGGCCGCTCCGCGTTGTTTCCTAGTTTCAATTAGCCCTCTCGCTGGGGATGTATGGCAATTCTTGTTGGAATGTAAATGGCTATCAGCGAAGGTTGTTCGCTTTCCAAATCGGGGTCTTTGAATCCGATTGCAAAGAGGCTGTGGACGCTATACAAAGTCCAACTGAGAGTGACGAAGGCATCATAGTCCAGATGATGAAGGCTCATTTTGGAGTTGCCGCTACTACGGTGTAGATACATAAGTAAGAAGGCAAACAAAGTGGCCCACGAACTTGCAAGATTTGGTTTTAGAAAAGGCGTCTCTCGATTTTGGAAAGACCATCCCCCAGATTTCATTGTTGGATGCATTGAGAACGATATGAATCATGAGTGAAGTTCTTTTGAGTTTCAAAAAAAAAAAAAATAATAAATAAATAAAATTGATCTATTTGTACATAGTGTTTAAATTTTGTGCACACTCTTTATATTTATTTAAATGCCCATGATCTCATAAATTTTGAGGGTGTGTATATATAACCATGTATGTACAAAGATACTCACCAAGGACATACTTTCAGAGTATCTCTAGTGTAACAATGTGGATGGTAAAGAAGAGACTTGAAATAAATTATTTTAACTCCCCCCCTCCTTTTTTTGGGTCCTTTTTGTCTTTTTTTTCCTCCAGTTTTTATCCATATTGTCCTTGAAATAATATTTTATGTCTATCATTCTCCTCTTGACTATTGTATTTTATATGTGTATTTCTCTTTTATTGACTATCGTACACATTATTGTATTAAAGATGCTAATAGATGAGATATGATCTTATGTTGCTCACAGTAAACATTTTATGATTTCAGTGGACATACATGCATTATGGACTAGACTAGATAGTGTACAAATATATAATAATAACTAAAAATAAAAAAAAGTGTGCAGATTAACTGACTCCTTTTCAAATGTTGAGGGCCAGCTAACTATTTCCAAAGAAAAGTAAATGGTTATTTACCGAGTGATTAAAAAATTGTAAATTATTATTTTTCTTTTGATAAAAAAAATTGTAAATTATTACGTATTACGAAATTAATGAGTTTTCAACAGTTGCTTAAAAGAAAGGAAATTGGCAAAATTTGAGTGGGAGGCTGCAGACGACGGTGACATATGGCGGAAGATGATCAGTCCCATTCATGCTTCAACGTTTCAACCCCCATTTCCACATGCACATATATATACACTATAAACACTCACATTTAATCTAATTTTTCTGGGTTTTTACTTATTATTTTTTTCAACAATTTCTTCCTTTTTGTTCCTTATTCTTCTGGTGAGGCAATCTGGAGACATAAGGCCTTGTTTTCTCTAAGGATCTTCCTCAAGGTACCCTCATCTCTCTCTCTCCCCCTCATAATTATTCATGGTTTTGAGTTGGGTTGATGTTTATTCTGTATTCAAGAAAACTGGACAGCATGATAGACAAATATGTATTTTTATTTAGTCCTCGTTACAATACATACCATGATGTTGTAAATTTGGTCGTATTAATAATCATCCCATTTTCTACAGTTTACCACCTAATTGATTCTAAGCTGAAATCTTTTGTTTTACCGGATCCGGTATATACAAAACTTGCCATTAAAGTGTCTGTGTATATGCTACCATAATTACTGAATTTTGATTGGACAAAGAAATTGTGTAGGGATTTCTTAAAACGCTCCCACCCTGGTTACATTTCTAAAGGTATGGGAGTGGCCTGGTGGCGAGGCTGGAGATTATGATCAACATGATTTTAGCTTTTTTTTCTCTTTCTTTTAATTTCTCACTATTGTCTACTGTATTCTTCATTCCATTCTGTTGAGATAAGCCATACTCACATTTATGGAATGGAAGTAGTTGGGTTTTAGACAAGTTGATCCAGTAACAAGTTAGTGATGCATGTTATTGGTTGGTTGCTCATGATGATAAGTTGTCACTTCTTTAATGTCCCTTATGATGAACAAATAATCTTAATTGGTGTAATCTTTTAATCTGTAGAAGCAATAGCTATACAGAGCTAAAATCCGCCCTCTTCCTGCATGGTTATCGCTGTCTTCAAAGGGATCAAGAAAGTCGAGAAGAAACAAAGACCTTTAGAGGGAAAAAGAACCAGATTTCTCAATGCCTGGGTATGTCATGGACGGATCAAATGGTGAAGATGTCACCAAGAAACATAGTGGAGAGTATGAACTTCAAGATGAAGCTTCTACAAGAAGCCCATCGAGTACACGAAGTTCTGAGAGTGACTCTATCGATCTAGCAATCGATCAGGTCGTTGACACTTCCATTGAGCAACTTTATCACAACATATGTGATATGGAGAGCTCGGACGTATCTCCATCCAGGAGTAGTTTTCTATCATATGGTGAGGAGTCGAGAGTTGATTCTGAATTGCGGTACCTTGTTGGAGCCTATGGCTGGGATATGGAGGTTAAAGATGAAGTGATAACTGATAAAAATCAACAAGATCATGATTTTGAGGAAGGAAAAGGATCTCCAGGGGAAAAGCTTGGGAAGACGAATAAGATCCATCCAGCAAGTGTTAAGTCTGTTTCTTCAACAGGAGCAAATGAGGCATCTCCCAGGCCTAGTTTAAGGAGCAAATCTTTAAACAAAACTCTAAACTGGAAGCAAAATATGAAATCTCCAAGAAAGTTACATTCTTTCTCTTCCATGAAAAACGAGTTGAATTCTCGTGCAGTTGGACTGAAGATGCAGAATGGAACTCAGGATCCTTCCGAGGTAGGATATCTCGGTCCATATCTACTTAAACAGGCAAGGGACTTGATAGCATCTGGGGCTAATACTCAAAAAGCTCTTGATTTGGCTCTTCGAGCGTTGAAATCATTTGAGATGTCAGAAAATTCTGAGCCTAATTTAGAGTTGGTTCTGTGTATGCATATTGTAGCAGCATTATACTGCAGGGTTGGCCAGTATACTGAAGCAATTCCTGTTCTTGAGAGATCAGTCGAAATTCCGGATATGGATTTAGGCCAAAATCACGCGCTTGCTAAATTTGCAGGGTGCATGCAGTTAGGTGATACATATGCAATGCTGGGGCAGATTGAGAACTCTATACTCTGTTACACTGCTGGGTTGGAAATCCAAGGACAAATTCTTGGGGAAAAAGACTCTCGATATGGGGACACATGTCGATATTTAGCAGAAGCTCATATTCAGGCAATGCAATTCGAGGAGGCTGAGAAGCTTTGTCTGATGGCTCTTGATATAGATCTAGAAAATGGCATGTCAGCATCTCCAGAGGAAGCAGCTGATAGAAGACTTTTGGGACTTATTTGTGAATCCAAAGGAGACTATGAAGGTGGTCTTGAGCATTATGTTTTGGCAAGTATGTCTATGGCTGCCAATGGACGGAATCTCGATGTAGCAGCCATAGATTGCAATATAGGCGATGCATACTTATCGTTAGCAAAGTACGATGAGGCAATATTTGCTTATCACAAGGCTCTGAATATGTTTAAATCAACGAAAGGTGAGAACCATCCTTTAGTTGCTTCCGTATATGTCCGGTTGGCTGATTTGTACAACAAGATAGGGAAGTTCAGAGAATCTAAATCTTACTCCAAAAACGCACTTTGTATTTACTCTAAGCCCTTCCGGGGCAGTCCTGCAGAGGAGATCGCCAGTGGCCTAGTCGATATATCAGCTATATATGAATCGATGAATGAACCTAACAGGGCACTGAAGTTACTCCAGAAGGCCATAAAAGTGTATGGCAATGCACCAGGTCAGCAAAGCACAGTTGCAGGAATTGAAGCTCAAATGGGGGTTCTGTACTATGTTTTGGGAAGTTATTCAGAGTCATACAATGCGCTCAAGAACGCAGTTTCCAAGTTTCGTGCAATCGGAGAAAAGAAATCTGCACTTTTCGGAATTGCTCTTAACCAGATGGGACTAGCCTGTGTGCAACTTTATTCCATAAACGAGGCTGCAGATTTGTTCGAGGAGGCTCGGAGCATTTTGGAGACGGAACACGGGCCGTATCATGCCGACACACTAGGAGTTTATAGCAATCTTGCAGGGACATACGATGCAATGGGCAGGTACGTACTTCACTTTCTAGTACTATATACCGAACATGTTAGAACTGACTCTCGTGTACAAAGCATATCATAAACATTTTACTAATCCAATCTCGACTTTTCAAATTCCTCAGGACGGCGGATGCGATTGAGATATTGGAATATGTTGTAGAGATGAGAGAAGAGAAGCTGGGAACAGCAAATCCAGATGTAGAGGATGAGAAGAACAGATTATCACTGTTACTAAAAGAGGCAGGAACTGTTAGGCACAGAAAATCCAGATCACTCAAAGCGCTGTTTGTTAACAACGTCTCTCACAACATTAAAAATTACAAAATTATGTTACCATAGATTCTTGTAATATTTTCCCTATATATACGTATGTAAATTTTTTTTTTCTTTCTTTCTTTTCTTTTTTTTTTAAACAACCTTTTGCTTTGGGTTTGCCTTTGCAGTTGATGAAATTTCTGTGTCATTAGTTCTTTGTATCAGTCTTGTGGTTTCTAATAAAACCGATGGAATTTCATTTTCTACAGTAGTTGCATTCGTAATTATGATTAAGACTATCAACCCACATCTCTCGTGTCATGCATTTGCTTATTTATGTGGGGTTGGGGGGGAAGAGAGGCAAAAGTTCTTTTTTTTTTTTTTTTTTTTTCAAAATGAAAATAACAAGAAGAAGAAGAAGGATGATGACGTTACCTCCTCCATGAGATCACCTACCTTTACTGCCCAACCCCAAAATATTAAGGGCATGTTAAAGCGTCTTTAGTGAAAAATGGGTTGGGGACGAAACAGATCAGTATATTATATCAACTTAACATGTAAAGTGAGATGTACCAGCGTAATGGACATTGTCCATTCAATCAATTATTATCTCCATTTTTGTTCTCTCTCATCAACTTAGAAAACAAACCAATAATACTAAGCCATGGGTCCCTATAACACTCTTGTGGGAGACAATTTTTCTCAATCTTTAATTTTTTTGGGACAATTTTCGCTCTATCTCTGAACTTTCAACTTTGATACAATTTTGTCAACATATGAATGGATGGAGACAATGCTCAAAGTTTCGAAAATTTGAGGAGTTATTAACAGTAACATGTTCAAAACTAAGAAGACGTTTTACAAGTTTGGGGAGATCGGAAGAGCACACGTCTTATAAATACAATGTCTTCGTAAGATTTAAGGGTTAAAAGAATAGGGACAATATCTGTAACGTTTTTGAGAGAACAGGGACAATATGTATAACACCTTGCAGAAAGGGATTATCTCATATCTTATGCCCATTCTTCCCTTTAACGTGCATATAATGGTTTGTTAACGGTAAATCCAACAAAAAATGTCGTTCAGGACGTAACGCATAAATTACGAAAGATCTCAAGGACAAGTAGAGTAGGGGAATAAAAAAGAATGGAAAAAAGTTTGTATTAAAATCAAAAGTTTGGGAATGTAGACTAAAAATTACCCTTTCTTTTTTCATGTATGAAGGAATCCGTGCTTTGTCGTTGAAAATGTTCTTAGCAAATTATTTGTATTTTGAACTAGAAATAAGATCATAAGTAGTGGACATTTTTGTACTAACATATATATATATATATATATATATGTCTATGAGATGTTCTTGGTAATTGGAACTCTACTAATTCTAGTAGATTAGGTCGCATCACATCCTTTTTTTTTTTTTTTTTTGACGGGCGGCCGCATCACATTCAGCGTAACAAAACCTATTTTATTTATTTTCCTTCTTTTTTTTTCCCCTTTTGCAATCTTTATCTTCTTTGTCTTATATTTACATTACATTCATATATATTTCATATCAATAGTAGTAATTATAAGCGTTATATGTAAGTTATTTCATTTTATATTCACTTATTAGAAAATCTTACCAAGTAAAACTAACATCCTCAAACATTTGCTTGATATTACTGGTGTAATGATTGTTTATTAATTCAATTGGAAGATGTCAATATGAGAATTGTTCAGAGTCTGCAACTCTCGAGTTTGATGTAAACATAGTACCATCCTCTCACCCACCGAACAAATGATTAATGTCTCTAAATAAAAATGGATTAATTAATTAATGGGGCGTGTAAACATATATAAAATAAAATGCACTTACACGGAACAACAAAAATCTTGCCATTATTCTCCCAACAAATTAAAATGGTTGTTGCAGACTACAAAAATCAACAAGTATTGGAGGTTATTGTATTTTATTATTATTATTTTTTTGGTTTGAAGTTAGTATTGGAGTTTAATTACTATCCTCTAATAACTATTGTAAAATTCCTCGTTTATGTCAAAATATTTAGGTATGTTATGTATGTTCACTTCCACTCACATCCAATAGCATTACTTAGTTTGAATCAATAATTGTGTGTTATTGTTTTGCTGATTTCCAAGGGAGTAATCAGCACGTCGGACCACCCCCAGCCGGACCACCCCTAGCCGGACCAAAAAGATCAAAAACTCATTTATATAAATACTAAAATTTCAAAAAAGAACACAAATCAAGTACATTACCAAAAAGCTCTTCCGATCTCTCAAAATCTAGTACTAAGCTAAAAAGTAAGTTGAACCCAAAAATTCTTTACTTTTACAAATTCATCAATAAGAGAATCTACATCTATCTTGCTCACAAGCTCCCTTTCAATGTAAATTGTCAAACTATCGGCAAGAAATTCATCGTCGATTTTATTGTGAATTGCAATCTTCATATGCTTCATTGCTGAAAATGATCTCTAAGTTGTAGCTATAGAAACAGGTAGAGTTAAAACAAGGCGAATCAATCTATTTATCATTTTGTAGTCCTCTGACCTTCTTGTTTCCACCAGCTTCTCACATAATTTTTCAAGGGTAAGCACTTGAAATTGAGGATTCAGAATCACATGAGCTTGATAATATTGCAATTCACTTGTCAAAGCATGCCTCTTTTGTTGCTCAAAATTATCAGGATAAAACTCCATTGTAAGCTTATAGATATTATTCGCATTAAATGATTCAAAAAAGTTTTTTGGATCTAATGCCACACTAAGGTTAAGCAATCTAATAGATTTCTCATTAAACCTCGAGTTCAACTCTGCCAATTGAAAATCTATGCACTCATTAAAAATGTCAAAATGGTAATGACACTCAACAGTGATTTGCCTCTTACCACGACCAAGGTTGTTGTTTAGGTCATGTATGGTGATTTTATGTTTTGAGTGAAAATCTTTAATTTCCTATATCAATTCTCCCATCCTTGATCTCTTAACTTTTGAATAAGAGTTTTTGAAGTGGTTACATATCCAAATGCTACCAAAATGTCAACATATTTCTTTTGAAATGCTTGACAAGAAAATTAGTGATATGCATAATTGCCCTCATTAAGTGTAAGCCAAACACAAAACCAAAGGTTTCAATATTATTGTAAGCACTAGGAATTTCTGCTCGAGCCATGGCATTGGAAGTACTTGAAATGAAATCCTCAAACACCTTACAAGTTGCAGCATACACATCTATCATACTCTGAACATATTCATAATGAGAACTCCAACGAGTAGAACCCGAACGCTGTAAAGATATCATCTAACTAGCACCTCATCCATATTCATGCTCTCCACTTGACAACATATTCTCAATTTCTATTCTCTGGGGCTGCTTGCAACTCTGTATAGCGCTTAGAAGAAGATTTGACAATGTTAATGACATTATCCAATATAGAAAGGAAGTCGTAAATTGGATCACATTGCTTTGCTGCAGCAACCAACGTCAGTTGCAACCTATGAGCAAAACAATGGGCATAATATGCATATCGACAATCTCTAAGAAACAATGCCTGCAATCCATTCCATTGGCCAGGAATGTTACCAGCACCATTATACATCTGACCTCTCAATTTATGAACTTAAAGATTGTATTGAGAGAGAACTTTAGAAATCACTTTTTTAAGTGTTTCTGAAGACGTATCAGATACACCCCTGATAGTAAAGAATCACTCCATTAAGATACCTACAGAGTTTATAAATATCAAGATAATGGCCATTTGTTCTCGATTTGATTCATCTTGTGCTTCATCAACAAGAAGAGAGAAGCAAGCATCTCCAATTTCCTCTCAATCATCTGAAGGATTTTGTTGGCCATGATTGCCAAAATCTCTTTCTAGTTTCCGGAGAAGTGTATTTCGCATTCTTAGGTGTATTGCTCAATACAACATTTCTCACATTTTCATTCAAATCTCCAGCATAATCAATCAGTTCAATTACATTTCCATGGTTCAAAGAATTTTCAAATTCATTATGACCTCTAAAATCACATATTCTCTTTCTTTTTCCTGGATTCCATTCAATTTCAGAAGACAAGTCTGGAACCGGAAGAGATTGGTGATTTTCGATTGCAAAAGATTGTTGATTTTCAGTAGGACAAGAAGATTGGTTCTTTTCATTTGGAGAAGATTGTTAATTTTCAGTTGGAGAAGATTCTTGATTTTCAATTAGAGGAGAAGATTCTTGATTCTCGATTGGAGGGGCATGTTGCTGATCATTTGATTCCTCATTCTGTGTAGTATTCCTTATAGGCCTGAAGAAAGAATACAAAGTTGTTTTGCTTTTCTTTCTAGGAGGCTGTTGTGAGCCCATAATGAAATCTATACAATCAAGGTAGTTAAAAGAATCAATAATTCAAGTATTCAACCACTCATTCCACAATTCAACAAAATCTTTCATATATAATTTATCCTGTTGATGAATTGACTCAATGTATTTTTGTTTAAATTTATCCTTGACGATTGAATGGATGATGAAATAGGCAATTGATGTTGAATTATCTATTTAGGCCATTGAGGATGAGAAGATGTTGCAAACCATTGTTTTTTCTTTTAATAGCACATAAGAGAAGTTTCTGTTGCGGAGAATATTTCTAAGTAGGTTGATAAAACTTTTCAATTTGATAAGATTTCCCACTTTTACCTTCTAGATAAATATATATTTCTTAAATAATCATTTGTTTTGATTAAAAGTACGCAACCTAAACCTAATATAAAAGAAAGAGATAATTAATAAGAAGAAAGATTTGATAAACGATCTCATGTTGGAGTAACAAGACACCACGGTTTTTGCATAGTTCCTATATTTTAAATTATGTTCCTGAACTTCCATGCTTCTTTTCCTTTTGGTCCATTCAGTAGTGAATATATTTTGGAATTATCATGTGTTTAGTTTTTTGTTACATCATCCCAACAAAACAATTCATATGACCAAGTAGTATGCCTTCTGGTATATATGAAGATCTAACAGACTAGGATTGTATCATAATCGCCTATCGGCAGACGGGAAATTGAAAGGCTTACACAATGGAAGGCAGACCAAGCAAAAAGTTTTGGTTTTTTCTATTTTAATTCTTAACCCTATATTCTAATAATTTTGATTTTTCTTCCCATATACATAGGAGAATATCCAATCGAAACAGGTGTCGTTCTAAGAGTTGGACCGAATTTTGATATACTGGAAGCTCAAAATGCACAGTATAAAATGGAAGTGGTATATTTAGAGTTGTTCTATAATCAAGTTAAGAAAAATTATAGATGTGGCTATGTGCTAACTGCATCATCATATCAAATGACATCAACTTTAGTTTAAGGCATAATATTTGTAGTAAATTACAAATTATAGTAGGATAAAAGTTTCAATTAATTAAATAAATGTTGATCCAACTAATTAATCATCCACATCTGAAAAGAGACTTAAATAGAGTTGTAAAGAGGGGAGTTGAACTAACAACTCTCTAGATTTGTTGTGGAATGCCTGTGGTGCAGAATTACCTTTCTTTACAATATTCTATAGATGCGTCCATATATTGTTTATTCTGTCTTTGAGATAATAATTATGCGTCTATATATTGTTTATTTTGTCTTTGAGATAATAATTATAGTTAACTATGTCTATGATATGTGCATACTTGAAATTATTGCACGTGCCGTTACTAGTAAATAAATAAATATCATTGCATTACTTTTGACGGGAGGTTATGACTGTGTGTAGTAAATTTCATTCTAAGAGCTGGGGAATTTGTTCATATGCATTAGGGGGAATAACCCTACTATTTTTGAGTTTTTCCGTGTAGTGGAGGAATATGGTGAAATTTAACGCATTTGGGGGAAAAAAGTAAAGAAGGGGCCAAATTTGGCCCCTATTTTATAGACCTTGCCCTTATAATTGGGTTTCCACCGTTGGATCTTTTTTCCCTTTTTCAAATAGGTTTCCTCCCACCTTAAATTATTCACTTTGAATTGTTTTACCACACATTAATCATGTTGCAAGTTTTTGACATAGGTGTCAATCTTATGAGCGGTTTTTCTATGCAGAGCCTGAGTTTTAATTAAAAACAATCACGTCATGTCATGTAATGAAACGACATGTAGTTTTATACATGTGACTTATTTTAATTAATAATTGTGAATTTAACTCTATAGAATTCACCTCATACGGACGGAACAATTGAATCCCACCAGCGCCAAAAGGTGGTTAAATACTATTTTATTAGCTTATTTTAGAAATCGGATTAATCGTTAGTGTTATAAGAAAGCTGCGGATAACTTGAATCATCTTCATTATTATTTCACTTTTTTATGGTGAAAGAATATTAACAAGTGCCACTAATGTAATCTTATCTTTGACTAACAATAACGAATTTTTAATCCCAAAACGGACGTGTGTCTTTTTTAAGCAATTAGCCAATAGACGTGTCAAGCCAAAAGGATACGTGTGAAGCTACCAGAGAAGTTATATATGGCAGCGTGACTCGGGCAGATCGGAAGAGCTGTGGATCCAGAAATCCCTGGTGACGCAAGGATATTATATATGTTAATTATCTTCTTTCTGTTCCATATAATATATAACAGAGAAAACAGAGGTGGAAGAAAGAAAATGTTGAACGCAGTTCGATCGTCAGCGGCAGCAGTTGTTTTCTCATCACCATCATCTAAGTTGTTGGCAAATAAAAACATCGGCCGGAGAGTCAGATTTGTACAAGCCATGTCCGGAGCTAATCAACCTCAGAGCACCGAAAAGATCGACCAGTCTCAGGAAGCCAAGGACCAAAGAGGGTTCGTTAATTTGTATATATAGAGATTAATTAACTATGATTGATGATGTCAGTCCGAAAATTAATTAACTAATAGTGGGTTAATTTTGTGATTATTAATTAGGGAAACAATCGCTTCATTTGGGGAAGGATATTCAACGAGGTCGGATGAAGAAGGATTTGGGGGAGTCTATGGAGGGAACCAGTGTCTTAGCAAGCGCGACCAGGACAAGATTGTTAATGCAAATGTCCCTGGTATGTATTACAGTCTTTCTGGTGACACGAAGAAATCGCTGTTAGTTTCTTAATGACGTGAGAAGTCATTTTACTTTGTGATAATGATCTTTTTTTGTTGTTGTTGTTGTTGCAGAATATGATGAATCGCAAGGGAGTGAAGTGAAGGAGAAAGAAAAAGCTCGAAACCAGAACGAAGTTTCATCGTAAAGCAAGGGTTGATCTGGATTCCTGGAGTCCATTGGCTTGATTAAATGGCAAAGTAAAAGGCAGTCCTTTTCTTTTTACCATACGCATATGCATTCTTACGCGCGTGATACTTTTTTATGTTATTATTAGGCTAAAATAAAATGCTCTCTTCAAAGTCGAAATCAAATCTGATGGATGTGATAATAATAATGTAATGATGATATATATATTTGCATTAATCTTATCGGTTATTGTGTATTGTAATTCTTGACGATATATACACCAATAGTTAGTTCATTGCCGATTTCCAACAAATTATAAGAGTTGAGCCGGGTTTTAATTAGCTTTACCATCATCAAATGAGAGGGTACATAAACAATGTGACAAGGAATTTATCTAATTAATGTCAATGCATGTTATCCTGTCGAATATAAGGCATAATTTTAAGCTGTCACTCTTTAAGCCAGGTAGATTATTTTACTGTCACCTCTCTAAATCTTCATCGTTCAATTTTACTTCTCTCTTAAAAATGAGTAAAGATTTTTTGTAATATGAATGCTCTTCCATCGTAATGAGCAGGGAGGCCTTGAGAAATATTCTCCTGGAAGTAACGACGACTAGGTATTGATTTTGTTAGCGTGACAGTTCAAGGTGGCTTGTCACGTTTCCGGTGCGAGGCAACCATTGGTAGTTAAGTGGTGGTAGTGGCGGCATGAACTGGCTTAATTGCGAAAAATGATTGTGTTCGACTTGCTTTGATTAGCCTTTTTGGAGAGCCTAAAAATTTCTAGCTTGCGACTGACGTAAGGGAAGTATGATCCATTACTTGAGCACGGGGAAAATTGCTCTGAAAGAATTCCAAAATATTTTGCCCATGATTAGTTGAGGCTTCATTTGAGATTGCTGTTGAATACTTGTTGATTAAAGTTTTTGGTAAATTTTAAAAAAAGTGATTATTGAATAAGTAATAACATCTTACAGTATATTTTGAGAAGTAGATGAAACATAGCTTCTCAACTTTTACTTTTAGCTTCTTTAGCTAATAATAATAAATTCTCAAATTTAACCCTATATCTAACTTTGTTCTACATTTTGATATATTATATAAGGATTGAAAAAATTTACAAAGCGTCTCATGTAACAATCTATTTTGTTAAAATAAATTTTCTCATTCAATTATAATTTATTTGATTGTGCAGTATATATGTTTATTTTATTTTGTATATATTTTTATTAATTGGTTAATTTCAAATAACTTTTCCTATCACAAAGAAATTTCAAATAATTTTTTATTACTTTCAACTGTTACTTGTCAATATTTTGTAAATCTTTGTGAGATAAAATATATATTACTATTCATCAAAAGGAAAAAATAAAGATACCAAATAATAATAAATAAAGATTTAAATCGTGTATTTTTTAGGAAATAAAAACTAACACATCAATAAAACTGTTAAATTTACCAAATTCTTAAAAACTGCTTTTTGACTATGTAGCAAAAACTGGTTATTGGAGAAATTCTAACAATATCAAACTAAGTCTAAGACTCTAGAGAATAATATTTTCTCAAAGGGTGGCTTGATGAGCCTAAGCATGCAATCAGATATTATATCTGGACTTCTGGCTAGAGCCAAAAAAAAAAAAAAAAGGAACTCGAGCTAGATGGTTCATATGGCTAAAGAACTAGAGGGAAACCAAAAACATCACAAGATGTGAACAACTCGGTTTTGGTAAGCTAGCATGCAATTCAAGGAGTCAATAACTTTCTAGTATTCATATTATTGCTGTTAACACTCAATAGGTGGTGACATTTTTTTTCTTCAATCGGTGTTTACGGATTGTTGCTTTTTTGTTACTTTGTTTGATGGATCATGCATGTGTTTCTTTGTTTGCTCGGAAAAAAAAAATATATATATATGAACGATGTTACTACATTCATATGAGTGATGTGACTACATGTATACTCGACATGTGGATGCATGCAATTATGTGACATGCATACATATTATAGTCGCATCACCTGAAAAGTTCCATTCAAAGAACTATCAATTTCACTCATGAAATAGTATTTAGGTGCAAAGCATTTTTCAAAACTGAAAGAAGCTCAGAACTTTTGTTGACCACTTAACACATGACTCAAGATTTTTTTTTATTTTATTATTATTATATTTTTTTTTTGTTCCATTTTCTACTTCTGCCGTTTAGTGTGTGAATTTTGAACCTTAGATTGCACGTATAGGATTTAAGATTCCTAATTTAAAAAAAAAAAAAGAAAAAGAAAAAAAAGGGACCCAAACGAAAATGATCGTGTTGACTTGGAGAAGCATTTGAAATGCCACGCTGAAGATGAAGTAATAGATTTCAAGAAAAGTTATTTTAAATACAACTCATTAAAAGCATCGTTAATTGAAGAAGAAGAGATTGAATATTAGACACGTAAGTATTTGATTGAACTTTGCTATCTTATCTTATGGAATTGTCAAATAATTAATTACAATCTTGGGACATTTTGCTTGCTAGAAACTTCGAAAATAAGTGTGGAATTACTGATAATATCTGTCATGTCACGTTTTATTTATGGTATTTCATATATATGTAACTCATCAATTCTTTCTTATCTTGTGATTTCTTCAAGCTTAAAAATCCGGTCTCAGTCTCACTATAGAACTAGGATCATAATGTGAACGTCGATATTATCAAGATTTTTTTTTTAAAAAATTGGGTGACACTATATTCTAGCCCAATTTTGTTTTTACGGAATTTTTAGTAAGACGTGTTTGATTCTCAAAGATTTTCCATGAAAAATGATTTTTTCCACATAAATTTTTACTTTTGTGGAGTTTGATTGACATTTTTTTAAAAGAAAACATTTTTTAACTTTTAGTCACATAACCACATTTTCTTTGAAACAAGGAAAATATTTACTTATGAAGGTGTAGGTTTTTTTTTTTTAAGGTTTTTTGTTTTCTAGGTATTTCACACTTTTTTCCGAGAATTTCAATTTCAATCAAACGCTTTGTAATTTATTTTTTATAGAATTTAATTACCAGTAATTCAATTGATAAGAATAAAAATTAACCCAACATGGAAAAGCGAAATTCACTATTCTTCATTTTAATTTAATTAATAAGGGGTTGGGAAACTGATATTCCTCGCCAAGCCATTGGCATTGGCGAAAAATCCCACCAGGTCTTGCCTATACGGTAAATACGATTTTTTCTTATCGCCTTCCCTTATTGTTCTTCTCTGCACATAAAATGCTTGATTTGCCGATTTCTCGCCGGCGACGACTTGCTTCGCCTTGGATTCTTTAGAATTCACAACTTCTTTGGATTTTTCTTCTCTGAGTTTCGGTGTTAAAAAGACGAAAGGTTCCTTGCCTTCGCTGTTGCTTCGTCGGAGCAAATCGCGGAACTTCCACCTCTTCGACGCTGATCCGGTGGACTTGCTCTTTTTACATTGACGACTCGGCGATAACTCGGCCGCTTTTGGCCTCCAAACACAGTACGTCCCCGGAGGAACACTCTCCAACTCATCGGCTTCCGATGAGGACGATGAAGGGGGCAGGGGATCGCGACTTTCGGCCAAAATCTTCATCAGAGGAACTCTAATATTCTCCATAACTTCATTAGACCGAGAATACTCGTCATTTTCCAAAAGATCGCGATTAAATACCGGATATATTTGCTTGATTTGGCCGTTGTACCAGAATTCCTCTGACAGAACTTGTTGATTTTCATCCACTAAAACAAACTCAAAATCATCGTCGCCGTCGTTCACTTCAGTTACTTCCGATGCAATTTCTACCATTCTATCTGCCGAGTAGCTGCTGAAACTGGGGCAAATGCAGAGTTGTTCATCATCCGCCATTTCAGTTGGGAGAAATTGAAAATATAGATTTTTCTTTATCAACTGGGAGAGGAGAGACGAGTGTTTATCCAGAGATACGACAGATTTTATAGCGGGAGAAAAATGGTTGACGGCATATGTAACGGTCGTTAGTTTTAGGAGCCTCGTTCGGGTCACACGATTCACGCTGTAAACTTCTCACGTTAACATCTAGAATTAAATTCGAGTCACAAATTTCTAGAATTTATTTAAACTTTTTTATTTCAAGTATTATTATTAACTACGATTGTAACTAATCATAGTTTATAGTATATAATTCTTGGTTGCTTTTCCCGTTTTCCGTTTGATTTTCCTAATTGGTTATCACTTTTAGAATGGTGCAACACTAGCATAGTAGTATTTATATGATTTGATTATAAAGCCTTAGGTGATATTAGTCATATTAGATTTTATTTAGAAAAGTTAAAGAGTTTCAGCTTAATCACTGATCAATTATATAATAATTTTAAAATAGTTAATTTATAAATAGTTGCCGAAACATTATAACAAGAGATTACTACTTGGTCTTTTTGAAATTATTTTCGGCAACATATATATTATTAACTAAATAACTATACGTTTTTTACTTTACTTTTCCTAGAAAGTCATTTTTTACAAAATTACTTTTCACATGATTTAGGAATGGCAAATCGGAGACCTAGCTACTTGGGAGTTGGGGGCGCTTGGGCTTGCGATTTCGGCGAACTCAGAGTTGAGCCCAAAGTAATACATCATTCTTTGTAGGATTGCATTTTTGCATCTTTTGTGGCTACAACGCTTGAGCTCGGGAGTTAGCACTATCTTTTTGAAGTAATGCTATAACAATACTGATACTCAAATATCAGTTCACATAACATTAAATAATAACTTAAGTAAACGTGTCCGATCTTACATATTTTTAGCTTCACTTATTATCATTTAATATCATAGCAAAATTAATACTTACTAAGACTAGTGCTATATAATATTATTTAACTTTCTTTTTTTTATTTGGAAGATACATAGCTTGTAATCAACTTTTTGATGTCTGATGTCAAAACAAGAGAGATAAAGACTAAAAATTGTATAGGGGCCTACACAACTTTTTGTGTCTTCCTCTCCGTTGTAGTAGATGATGTCTAAATAAAATTAGTAATACGTTGGAGATCCTCATTTGTTTTTTTTTTTTTTAAACACAATCAACTATAGTTGAATTTGATTGTAATTACGTTAGAAACTAAATAATATGATATCACATTATTAAAAGGTATTTTCTTGTGGGCGTGTCACATTTGATTAAGATCAGATGGGCATTGTGCTCATTGAGTAGTACATATAGGTAGCACGCGTGTGAGGAGTTTACTCACTTAAAACAAACTCTGCCCCTCATGATCTACCTTACTTTTATATATTGTTTCTTAGATATTGTATATTTTTTATTATATTATATTATATGCATTTTTGCTCTAGTATAATATCTTACCTTATATATATTAAAGTAAGAAAGTGGCTATATGTAAATTTTCCCATCAAAAACTATTATCCTACTTATATATACCTCTTCCTTTATTTATTTTATTTTAATAATATATATACATATATAATATATACACATTTCTAACTAATTATGCTTCAAATTAATCTATAATATCTTATATATATGTTTTTATTTTATACACATATACTATATATATACACACACATAATTATGATACATGTTTTAATATATATATATATAATAAAAGTTATATCTCCAGTTTGGAGATATGTAAATTTTCCCGCCAAAAACTATTATCCTACTTATATATACCTCTTCCTTTATTTATTTTATTTTATTAATAATAAATATACATATATAATATATGCACATTTCTAACTAATTAAGTTTCAAATTAATCTCTTATATCTTATATATATGTTTTTATTTTACCCACACATATAATATATATATATACTTAATTATAATACTTATTTTAATATATTTATATATATATATTTATAAAATAAAAGTTATATCTCGGGTTTAAAGTATATGTTTTCAATCTTATACACATCCTCATATTTATATATATTATATATACGTATATAAGTTTGGAGTTTGCAAGTTAATTTCCAATCTTATATTTTTTTATACATACATACTCCAAATTAATATCCAAAATTATACTATTTTTTATCTATTAATGTTTTGTATATCTATTCTGTTAGTTTCTAGGCTATTTTCAAATATTTTATATTTCTCCAAAATTCTAATAGTTGACAGCCAAATTTCAAGTCTTGAATTATTGAGACTTCCTTATTATTTTGATTAAATGCCTACTCGTGAGATTGATGACATAATAATAAAGAAGTAAAATTAAATTAGTTTAAAACTTTTACTTTAATTCAATTCAATATGACAAATCACATATCATAAAACCTATGGATATATGTTTACCACATTATTTAATTTATTATTTTTTGTGAGAGCATATATATTGGTAAAAATTTAAGTTGAGGGGATACAACAATAAAATTTTTTTAATTCTTTTTAGAGTATAAAGTGGTTAAAAGTTAATGTTAAGAGTAAATCATATAAAATTTATCATTTGTTGTAATATTGCTTCCCTGAGGTCTTTTGTAATAGGAGGGTGTGTACATTAGATTTTTTAGAATCGATTTAGTAAGAATAATGCTATGTAACACCAGTAGTGCTTGGCACTAGTCTATGTAGCAATTAAGGTGGTATTGAATGATAAGTAAAATTAAATGCATAAATAAAAGACCTACTTGATTTGACTTATCATTCAATGCAACATTGATATGGTGTCAAGCACCAATGGTGCTAAATAGCATTACTCATTTGGTTAATAGTCATTTCTTTAAAGAATGTATAACACTATATGAGACGAGAAAGATAATTTTTCCAAGAATATGTGATAAGGAATGAATGTGGTAAATAATTCATTATGATAGATGAATAATATCCACACTCTAAATTTGTTCTTCGAGTTCTTATACTGATACTTATTGATCAAAGATATGGGTGTAGGGTAATTTTAAAATTATATAAATTTTATATGCTTTCATTTCTATAGTTTCTTGGTTTTCATAGTTGACGTGAAATTAAATCTATATTAAAAAATTCCTCATTAATTCTCATCTTTATTAGTTAAGAGTATTGTTATATGAATGAAAATTTAATTAACTTTGTGTCGAGTGAAGAATTGTACTCGATAAAATTATAATTATTAGCAACATGTGTATATAAGTGAGTAGTATGTAATAAATTGTGATTATTTAGTTCTTTAAATTATCATGCATTTTTCTTGTTAATTATTATATTCCATGTAACACACGGGTATATAATTAGTGCTAAGTTAAAAAGAGTAAAGCATGTCCGTTTGATATCGCTTATAATTGGATTGATTTATAATATATTTTGAATTTTGAATTTTTAAGACACTTGTCTTATTTTGATTGGCTAAATTTTATTGAAAAGTGAAAAATTATTATTTAATGTGATAGATGTATAATGTGTCAATAGGACAAAATGACAAGTGTCACAAAAAATTTAAAATATATTATAAACGAATTGATTATAATAGATGCCAAACGGGCTCTAAATTCCACACTATGCTTTCCGATCTTGTCACCCCACTTTAGTGGAAACCAATAATATGAATTCAATGATACAAATTGAACATAGAAATTTTGTGGACAACTTTGTCAACTTAATATTAATTTTCTAGAATGTTGAGTGATTTGAAGCTCATTAAATTCTGAAGTTTTTTCCTCGCACGCCATGATTTTCAAGTTTTACACACTAACAAGATAAGGTTCCTCCACTATATTTTCATGGAAAGATGTATTTGTCCTTTTCCATTAACTGGAAGCAATTTTCCAAATGACTAAAGTCTTGTTTTCTAGAAAAGTTGAAGGTTAAAAACTTTTGAAGGTATTGCCTTGCTTCTTTGGAAAAACGGAGAGAAAAGTAAAAATAAAAATACAAAAAGGGGATAGTATATGCAAAAAGTCAACATGGAAGCATGACAATTGAAAGGGAAAAAGGTTAAGACAAAAGGGGGAAAAGAATTAAAATTTTTGAAATATAAGACCCTTCTCTATTCTATGGCAGTGGTAGTCTAGTAGAGATAAACGTTTATTGCCAGTGTAATTTTTTTCCATTCCATATAACATTACTCTTCAAATATCTCTATATTCATTTGTATTTACTCGTAACAAATATATAAGAAAAGGATATAATGAGCTCATTACATGCTCTTTAAAATAAGATTTGTCGGGTAAAAAAAAAAAAGAAAAAGCAAAAATTAAAGGATGTACATTTTCTGGTGATGAAATGTGTTTGAAAATTTTCTTAAAATTGTGCGGCTTGTCCCCACGCTAATTTGAGGTTCTAGCTAGCTCTGTCGCTAGTTGTGGTATTGTTTAGTCTATTCAAATTTCTTAAATGATTTTACTTCCTAATTATATATTGGAGTGACGTTATTTACCAAAAAAAATCAATATTTACTAATGTAATGTTAAATGATCAACTAATGATATGGAGTTTAATACCCATATATATTTAGTCAATCTTATCATTTATTTATTATTATAATATCACTAATCAATCACGTCAGGTAGAAATTGATCTTCGTCACTAGAGATTAATAGCAATATTGAATTTGTCGGACTGGAGGAGTGATGGTAAATTTACCATTCAACGAAGGGGGGAAATTTGAATGTTCAACTTGCCGTAGTCAAGCATTTACATATAAATTAATGGTACACTTTCTAGAAACACAGATTTTCATTTTTTGGAAGGGAGTAGAAATATATATTTGCTGATAAAGAAAAGTTAATGGTAAAGTTTCTAGAAACAACAGTATGACCAACTGGTCATACAAGTGAAGCAAAATGGTCATTTTTGCACGTTTCTAGTCATTCAAAAATACATGGTCATCACATGTCCGTAGAATGGGCGTGGAAAATACTACTTGTTCACAAATCTTTTATAATCCTTCATAATTATTGGATTGTGACTTAATTTTAAGTTATGCAGTGTGTCCGTGTGTTAAAGAAGACTGTGTAAAAAAATTATGTACATGTAACAAAACTCTTTGGGAGTTTAGAGTCACAATTTTCAATAGAAGGACCATACAAGCATCATTAAGTGATTAATTAATCACTTCAAAACTAAGGTCATGCATTATGTTTCGAGTCGCGCTATTTGTAGGCAAGTCTTTACAAGATTTTTCACAAAATTGGGTAAAACTCCCATTTCACCTTGAAATTATTCTTTTCCCCAATCACATACACATATGGGTAAAATGACAAAACCACCCTACTATGTAAAGACTTTCCTACAAATAACATTTTTCTTTATGTTTAAAATGTCTTGTTAATTGCTTGCCAACTGACACCTAGATTGACATTAATATAGCACAATTGGCTCTAAATAACGTGAGTTCTGCAGTATGTACGAAAGGTGATACAAAAAATCTTACAAACAATAAGCTTAGCCAATAGCAGTATATTGTTCTTTTACAGATCATGGCTAGCACACGAACTACATGTGTTCGTAAAAAAATTAGTACACACAACAGCTAGACAAATTCACTGAGCATAGCCGATATTTATTTCTCTCCCCCAGCATTATGGTTGGGAACGAAGAAGTCGATTATGCCAATGAGCAATGGTCTATATTACCTAAAGGCTTCTAGAAAGCATTCACAATCAAATGATGTTTTCTTTCTTCAGCAGAAATGCAATCTGTTAAGATAGCGATACAAACCTGCTAACAACCGCAAAGCCCTTGAAAGGCTTGGCCATTTGACATCCTACCGAGTGAACCCGACAACATCGAGAAATTATTGTGTTCTCGACGTACCACTGTCTCCCTCTCATCCAGCAAGTACATATACACCAAAGTTAAACTTAATTATTTAGCTAGTAGTGGTTCTTGTTCTTCCTGCACAGGATCTGTTTCTTTCCTCATCTGAGAACCATCAGATCCTCGTCTTTCAATAATGTCCTGATATGTAGGTTTAAACTCCAGCTGACAAGCCCTATACGAGAAATATGGTAGTAGAGAGGCAACAACAACAATAAATGTTTGCAGCCAATAAAATGGACTTGGGCCGCAGGCCTCCACAAGAACCTGGTATGCAGTTGTAGATATTATGGGTGACAATGCACCAGATACCAGTAAAAATATGTACCAGAAGACAATGCTCCCCCAGATGAACAAATGGTGGATCCAAGTGAAGTGGTTAATAGATAGTGCCAGTTGACAGTTCACAGTCCAAACGATGGAAGTATACATCATAGCCCCGAGGGCCTCATAACCAATAACATGACCATCTCTACGGAAAGCCTGATATAGCACGGAGCAGGTTGTGATAAAGAAGATGAGCATTGAAGTAATAACACCATTTAACATCCAGCCAATTATTTGCATCCAACTGAACAAAATGTTGCGTACTCCCACTTGATATAACAAAGGATACTGTCAAACATATATCAAAACATGTCTATCAAAACTTGTTAATTTTTATGAAGCATTCAAATGCAGAATATGATGTTCCATTAGATATTTATATAGTGTAATTGAGTGTTTAATGTGTAGTTTTTTTACCTTAAGACAGAGCCGAGCAGTGACATCCTGATCAAGGACTCCAAGTGCAATCACAGGAAGAGAAGTGAAAAATTCATTATAGAGTGCCATGTACCAATCATTATAGGCAGGTTGGCCTGAGAAGGAAGCACATGCTTCGAACCAGAATAAAGTGAACCCAAATGCAATGTTCTTGTAGAAGAAGTAGCATATCTGTTTTCATTTACAAGAAAAAGATGAATTACTCAAGAAAATTGTCCACAGTATGGTTATTAACTATTATTCACCAATAAAAGGATGTATATAACACAAAGAAAATTCGTCACAGGATAACGAATTTACAAAATTCCTTGGTAAGGAAACATGGAAGAAGAAGTTCACCATCATAGATATCCGCCTATAACACCAGTGGCCATGAACCAACAGCAGACGCTCGAGAAACCTGAACTGTGCTATGGCAAAATCAGCTGACATCACGGCCTAAACAAAGATAAAGACCAAAGTATCAGAACTGCACCTCTCATCCCCACTCTTGAAAGAGGAAAACAAGTCAACAGTTGATGGAAAAATTAATCAGAAGGAAATAGGAGTAGATGACATACGGCAGACAGGACTCAGGAGTACAGCAGTATCCTGACTGAAAACTCATAAAATAAGCCAAAGACAGTTATTTCATACATACAAATACATTTAGCATATCATAGCAAGTCAATGTTTTAGGCTAAGGAATTCACTTTGAAAACTTGCCAGTTAGTTTGAACTAGTTAAATCTTTCAACCTGTTAAATCTTATCCTCTCTATTTGTTAAATCAGTATTTACAAATTTGTTTTCTCCTCCGGTTTACAACTTCCGTTTCTATTGTATTTCACTTTTGACTCATTGCCAAAAAGAAACCTGCACTGCTGCAGGAAAATCATGGCATCTAATCTTCATATCAGGCAGAAATTGAAGAATACAAATACATATTGCATCTTCCCAGATAATGTGATGCAATGAAGAAAGAAATGCACTCAAGTTGAAACTCTTGATACTAATCATGAAATGAATAGAATGTGGTAGCATTTAACATATAAATTGACAGGTCCAAGTTGGGAATTTATACGAACAAGGCCAATACCCTTTAAATGAAAATTTAGCAACCAATAAAGAGAATTGGGGTGAGACTACATTACAGGACAGGATCTTAAAATCACCACAAATTTGAAATTTAGACATTTCTAAACCTTTCCAAGGAAAATCTCTTAAGTGAGAGGAGTGTCACGGAAATTTTACCAATCCCCAAATGAAATAAATAAAAATCAACAAACCAGTACTAGGAAGGAAACCAGAAAAAGTGGCAATTAAATTGAAAAGACCTGCATGCCTTCTACACCACTGATGCCAACCCCAATGTCAGCCTCTTGAAGCATGCCTACATCGTTTGCCC
This sequence comes from Nyctanthes arbor-tristis, assembly GCA_963692815.1. Taxonomy (NCBI): domain Eukaryota; kingdom Viridiplantae; phylum Streptophyta; class Magnoliopsida; order Lamiales; family Oleaceae; genus Nyctanthes; species Nyctanthes arbor-tristis. Next base: position 89,235 of record CAVNYN010220837.1, read on the forward strand.
CGTCACCAATTGCTAACGTTGTCTTGCCCGTACCCTTTTTCACCAATCCTGTAACCTGCATATCTTCAATGGTACTATCATTTTATTTCAATGCCTATAACTGTAAACGGGGACTAACCCGTGTGTGGAAATTTGACAATACCACTTACAACTTACAAGAGCTTTCTGTTTAGGCGTGGAGCGACAGCATATCACAGATGCACAGTTAATTGCAAGCTCCAAGAACAATCTCTCATGGTTCTTGTTGAGAGCAAAAGATAATGACTTCCCGTCGATTATTAAACCAAAAGAAACAGAACTTCCTTTTTTGGAAATGAGTTGTGATTTTCCTTCTTGTATTTGCTTTGTTATGCTTTCATTTGAAGCCTATTATATCATCTCCATCAGACGGATATTCAACCTGACAATATGACTTAAAATTTAGTAGAACAATGTACCTTTGCAATAGCCTCTTTATCTCCCTGTTTTTCCAAGTCATTTATGTCTGGAGAATCTAAGGTGATTACAATTTGCTTCATGTCCTCTCTTAGCAAGCTACAAGCATACCTGCAGGAAATGATAACATTACAATCATAAGTGCACCCAATTTACCTGGGTTCTGTAGAGAAAATATAATGAAATGCCTCAATATATAATGAATAGTTATCTCATACCCAATATTAATTGCTGTCTCCATCTTATCACCTGTTATAACCCAAATCCTAATTCCAGCACTTGCAAGCTTTTCAATACATTCAGGAACCTAAACACCAAAGCACAAATAGTGAGTTGGTCATCAACTATCCTAATTATTTAAATAGAATTACTGCATGCTGAATGAGACCAAATAAGGTGCAGCCATAACAAAAGTGATTTAGCAATCGAGGAATAAGTACAATAAGTACCCCTTTCTGCAGTTTGTCCTCTACAGCCGTAGCGCCTAGAAGAATCAAATCCCTCTCAATCTTATCAGAAGCTGCGTCCACTAATGCATCTCGATCAGCTGTTACAGATGTCCGGGCCTCCAGAAACTCATCTTCCCATGAATTAAACTCTTCTTCAACCAGCTCTCGCCATCCAATTACCAAGGTCCGTAAACCTGCTTCAGCATAGCGTTTGATATGATCCCTTGTTGCAGCCTCAAAAACTCGACCATGTGGTGCAAGCCTTTCGAACATTACACTGCACCCAATTAGAAATTTACAAACAATGGAAAAGGAAGTACTTGGGTGGAAATCAGAGATGCTACTTCTCCAATGCTAATATGTTGAAACCTGTCTGCGCCCTTGCATAGGAGTAACAGCCGACTTTCAGCATTCTTTACAATCACAGACATCCTTTTCCGAGCACTACTGAACTCTAAGACATGAAGAAGCTCGTATGATCTGGAATAGAATTCAAGTCAAATGCGTTACCAATGCAATGTTGAAATCACAAAATAAGTAGATGCCTTGCTAAACCAGTTGCAGTTCACTGTTAATCATTCTTGTTCAAAACCTGTTAGTAACGAGCAAGCACATACAAAGACAGTAACAAAAAACATCAACGCTGAGCAAAAAACGATTTATAATTGCACTAGTATAAACCATCTCTTCACCGCTAGCATTCAGTTCAACAGAAGTGATGCAAATCATGCTGTAATGGTAAAGATCTCAATCAAGCCACAGAAATATACCAGATAGATATATTGCTTTTCATGGAAATATATCCAAATTCTCATGAAAGTGACATTATTTCTGTATAGGAAAGTCAGTTTTTGGTTTTGTGAGAATCCTCTTTTTCTTAAAGTCAGTTTTTGTTTTTGTGAGAATCCTCCTTTTCTTACTTTCACCAATTTATAATTCATTTTTTCATTTTTGTCAAGAAATCACAATCTCAAAAGGTTCAGCTGGGACCCTTAACATTAGCTTCCCAGGGTTCTCCCAACTATTCACCTGCTGCAATGACTTTCTACTTCTCTAGTTTTTCTATAGATGTCAGATCCGTTTGTACCTTCCGGACACATGTTTCAGTTACTTCAGTAAGAATAACTTGAAGTAATGGAGCTTTCTATAGTGAACAATCTAGGATAATTGGACAGACAATTGCAACTGTTGGCTATCAGAGAATGATGCCTAGTTTTTCAGACTTCCAGATGAAACTGGTGCCACAAATATGAATACAGGTAAACCCAACAACAGAAGAAAAAGGGAAAAGAAAAAACTCAAAGAAGAAACAAATCCTAGTTCATATACTGGGCTAAGAGGAATTAGTATTCTCGACTTTTAAACAAACCACGAACTTTGAATAAACTGGATATGGAAAAAACCTTAAAGAATCTTGCCTGTCAATTACTTTGCCACTTTTGTGATCTAGTTCATGCAAAGAGATGCTATTTTGTGTTCTTTCAAAAAATTGAAACCCAAGCTCCCTTGCAGCTATGACAAAGGCAGCTTCATCTGGTGATTCAGCTTCATAAGAAATTTCACCCGTTTCTTGGTTGATATCTGGAATTGCTGTATGGCAAAGTGCTAAAACTCTAAAGAACTTCTAGATCGGAAGAGCATGAGATTCGTGAACCCATTTACCGTTCATAATTCGTACATCTTTGAAGTTGAAACCTTTGCATGATTTTCCTGCATCGTAGTTTTCATTATGACCTTGTATATCAGTGGAAGCATATCCAGCCTCTGGGAGCACATTCCTTTTTCTCTTTGCTAAAGCCTTCTCAACTTCTGTCATACCATGTCCATAAGCTGTTCCTGCTATCGAACACTTAACAAAGTCCATTGAGTTGCATGTCAGAGTACCAGTTTTGTCAGAGAGTATAATGTCTACCTGACCTAGTTCCTCATTCAGATTAGATGTTTGAGCGCGTGCTCGCCTATCAGTTTCCTCATAATACATATCTTGATCTTGATTAATGAATATGCTCTGTAAAATCTTTACAATTTCAACGGATACGTACACTATATTGGTAGAAAATATCCATACAACATAAGAGCAGTCAAAAAATGAAAGAATGCAGTAACCGTTGGTTTTTTCGGCTGATAAAATAGAGTTGGTTTGTCTGGTCGGAGATACCACCTCTTTGACATTCCATCACGAATGTCATTCTTTGTCGCAATCCAGAATATATAGAACCCACAAATGATATGATAACCAAAGTACTAAAAAGGATGTATACTATTTTATCCATCCTTATCTCAATCTTGCTCCTCTTAGAAGGAGGATCTCGCATTCTGCATAACTTTTGTTTCATGGCCAGTAAAAACAACGACACCATAGACATAGCCAGTATTCCGAAGTTTTGAATCTCTTAAAAGAATTTGTTGTAGAGATAGTGGGTGCTGCTGATCCTCATAGCACAGAGTTCCAACAAATGAATAAAGAGATCATTTGGGTCCTCACACTTGATCATTGCCTTGAAATGCAGGAATGAATCATTGTCAAGCACATCAAGTGTAGCATGCAAAGCATGTTTGACCTTGAGATTCGTCTCACCATCTAAATTTGTAGTTTCAACATAACAAATCCCATCCTCATAGCTCGATGAAAGCAGGAATAGATCAGCAGGAAAATACTCATCCTTGTCTACCTTTACAAGATCACCTACTCGTAATTCTTTCCACCTGGTTTCTAGAAAATTACGATTTTTGTCATAAACTCTCACTTTCCTGTTATTAGCATCAATATCCTGAAAAGAATTTAGTGCAATACAATTAAAATGATATTAGCAAAATCTCTCAGTCAAATTCATCTCATACAATCTGGAATGAACAAAGCATATACCTGAACTCTATAGTCATAACTAAACACGAATAACACATAAATGAAGATCATGATTGTGAGTATTTGGTGTTTGGCTTTTTTCTTTTTTCTTTTTTTTTTTTTTTTGGGTGTTGTGTGTGTGTGTGGGGGGGGGGGGGGGGGGAT